>SNQJ01S0033005.1:18199-29454 GCA_010110895.2 Picea sitchensis
AATATGTGTTATATTCTTTTCCTCAGGAAACGTGTCACCTTTTTTTCCTCATTTTTCATCTCTATTGTTGGATGGTTTTTCGGCACATGTTTTTTTGTCGATAGTTTTCTATTTACGGTTAAGGAATTAGGCTTGTTGACTAATCCAGGTCATTGGGTTAGGGTTTTGGATTCCATTGGCTCCTATATGTATATTGTATTGTAAACAATGTATGAAGTGAATGAATATAGAATATGTTGGCTTTCCCGGTTTAGGTTTCTAGGGGAAAAATCTCTATGTAATGTGTATATTTTCCATTGTATCTTCTCTTTTCTTTTACTAAAAACATGTTTGTAGTAAATAATTGTACAAGGTTAAAATCTACATCTACTGCATTAACACTATGTTGTATGCATGTACAATAGATCATTACATGATGTGTCTAATTAACAAATGAAGATGGTATTACATTCCATTCCCCATAAAAAGGTTGAATATCATGGTTTATCAAAACCATAGGCTCAAAAATTTGATTCAGTGGAAAAGTTGGTTGGCCAATGAGAACCACCTAGATCACCCCCCCCCTTAGGAAGCAATGGTCCCCATTGCATCAAGCTCCCTTGGGAGGTGGGGATATTTTTGTTGAATATGAACCTTGGTGAGTCACTTGCCTTGTTGAAGTAGATGTCCTACTTGTACTTTTCCTATGGAAGGATGTCATGAACCTGTTGGAGGTTTTGGATCCGTTCAATAGATCTGGTTGCATGATCTTCCTTGATCTGAGTGTGGTTGGAATCTGTCAGTGAAGATGCAATAAGAAGATTTATATCAATGGGAGATGATGGTTGGAACCCCAAGCACACCTGAAATGGGTTGTGGCCAAAAGAGTTATGTTGAACATGTGGAAGACTCTCATTTTCTTTGTGCTCCTCTATAATCTCATCGACCTACTTCTGCGGGATAGAAATGTCTTGGGACAAATCTGTAGTGGTCGCAGTGACCTCTTGTTTACCATCTGACTAGATCGTGAAGAGGGAAAAAAATGTGGTATGAGAGATTACTTTGTGGCATTGTTTTTCCGAGATCAATGAAGTGGAATTAGTTGGAGCTACCTCTGGTACCCTAAATATATGACCTCCCAGAGTAACAATGACACTACGAGGTCGAGACTCATAGATAGCGTGGAGTTTCCACATATATGGTTGTCCTAAAATAACATCATAGACTTCAAGTGGGGAAACATCACACACTACCTCATCCTTGAATGGATTGATGTCATAGGACAAGCGACACTACTAGCTAACATAGATGTCTCATCCCCAACTCAACCATCCGATGGTGAAGGGTTGGGGGTGTGGCATCGTTGGAAGCTTCAATATCTTGAAAACATTGGTTGAGATCAAGTTCTTCTGACTCCCACTATCAACAATGAAATGAAGTGGGGTCCCCTTTACCCACATCCACGAGTGGAAGAGGCACTCCTCATCTTCAAGCTCCTCTGGTTCTTCTGGTTGTATTGGTGTGGCTGCGATGGTAGTAGTGGGTTCTACATCAATGATATGTTTCCCTTTATTGTTCTTTGACTCATACTCCAAGTCAAGTTCAATTATTTTTCTTTGATCTCATCCACCAATGAATGTTTAGAGAGAAATTCATCAATGTTGTTCAAAGGGTTATTGTGGAACTCACACCACTTTCCAATGTCTTTCTTAGAATTCCCATTTCCCTTCTTTTCCTGCGTCTTGGACTGGATCTCTTGAGGTTGGCCTTGATTTGTCCTTTGTTCCGTGAGTTATGGTTTACTTTTCCATGATTATGTTGTGGCGTATTTTGAAACCCAAACTCCCACTTACATTGCTTCTTGAATTTCTACTCAATTTTGACTTCATATTAATAAGCATATTCCAATGAGGAGATGTCCAAGAAATCCATTTTTGTTTGGATGTACCTATGCATACCACTACGATACTTCAAAACGAGGTGTCTCTCAGAGTATTTGATACCCAACTTTGAGTGCGAGGTATGAAATATGTTAGTGTACGTTGACACCGTTTGATCTCTTTTTTGTCGTAGAGTCATCCATATCATGTATTGGTATCCATAGTTCCCAACATGGTAAAACTACTCCTTTAGGTCATATACAAAGGCCACCCAAGTGGGTTTTCTCCTGAATGGTGTATATTCATCCATGGTGTACCTCTCCCAATAACCTTCCCACCAAGCTTTGACATGGGGAAGGAATTTAAGGAGAGCGAAGGTGATATTTTCACCATCGATTTTTTCTTGGATGGAGTAATACCCTTTTAGAAGATTCAACCATTTTTCTAGAGCATATGCATCTATCTGGACTTCAAATAAGGGTATATCAAAATTGACTTATACCTTGAAGGATTCCACACTGCCAAAATAGTTTCTTGTCTAAGATGCCTCGGTCGCCACCATCGGTAGTATTTGAAGTATTTGAGAGAATTTTTCCATCATCTCATTCCTCTTTAGCATGAGATATTCCTCAAGCAACTTCTTGAAAGGATCTCCTGCTTTGTCATCTCTCTTTTATTTCACCATGGGAGGTCGCTTGGGCTAGCGACAGATTTTGTCCTCAAGAGAAACTAGCTCGAGACTCAAATCTCTATACCCTAACCTCGTCAGGGACTCACTCTGATAAATGACAAGGAGCAGACCGATCTAATACCACTAACCTGGATTATGATGAGAATGAAATGAGACAAAAACAAAAATATAGGAGAGAACACAAAAATATAGTGAAACCCAACTTCTCTTAATGAATAAGATAGAAAAACATTGTAGAAAACAAACTGGCAAAATGGGGTAGCTTATCTCTCAAAATAAAGAGATGTTGTCTACTCTTCATTCACAACAATCTTTACATCACACTCCATTGCATGATTAAAGGGCCTCCTTCACCTCAATTATATATGAGAGAGTGAGAGGAGAACAATTTCCATGATGCATGTGGGATAAATTAATCTAATTTTATAAAATTCCATAGTCATGTAAAACACTAGGACTTCCCGGGAGGTCATCCATCCCAGTACGACTCTAGCTCGAGCATGCTTAACTGTGGATTTATAATGGGATCCGATGTATTAAATCTATGTTGTAGGCATGCACAAAATATCATTACATGATGTCTGTAATTAACAAATGAAATTTCATTGCATTCCATTCCCCATCAAAAGGGTGAATATCATGGTTTATAAAAACCATAGGCTCAAAATGTTGATTCAGTGAAAAAGGTGGTTGGCCACCGAGATCCACCTGGATCAAGTCTAAACCTTTTCTAACTTACTAAAAACAAAGGTGATTATAAATATTAACAACATCAAGATTGTTAGGCACATTAGCTTCATAAATATGGGTAGATATGATAATAGGGATAAGGTTAAATGATCAAGAAAGAGACCAAGCGATGATGTAAAAGTTATCAAATCAGCAATCCAACAGTTCTTGCAATCAAGGGAGGCCATAGTTGAGTTCAATGGTAAGACTGTTGGGACTATCTCCAAATTCAGTGTTCTAATAAACCCATATATAACATATTAGGGGAATTTTGAGGTAAAAAATGGGCCTCGAAACAAAAAATGTACTATCAAAATCAACTTTAAAAGAACCAGTATGATTCTAGAAGATGATGTCAACCGTAAGGGTAAATATTTTTGGAGGGAAAGGAAGAAAACTACTTTAGTTAATCATATTTTCGACTTATCTCATTATAGGTTTGCTCAAATTTTATGTGTAGGAATTCGTTAGATGAAAAATCAAATCCTTCATCCAACGAGTATGCACTCTGCATACTGTTGATACACCCACAATAAGATAAACTAGAAATACATGAAAAAACATGTTTATTGAAAGTATGTAGAGTGGGTACTCATTGGATACAAAATTTGATTATGCATCCAACAAGTGCCTACACTTCAAATTTGAGTAAAACTATAAGGAGATAAGTAAAAAATACGATAAAAAGTAGTTTTCTTCATTTCTCTTTGAAAATTCATAACTCTTATTTTATTATTTTAACTCTTATTTTATTGTTTTCCTTAGCAGACCCATTTTAGACCTTAAATTTCCCCTAATTTGAAGAAATACATAAGCTAAATGGTTTGAGAAATAGGGCTTGCATGCTCCCTCCCCATCTTTAATTACAATATATACAAATTTTCCCATGCATGTAAATAATAAAGAAACATTTGTTGAGATTGCCATCATCAACCCCTCTGAAAAAAGTTAAATGACTTTTAATTAAGACTACCATAAAAAAATCTATATGGATGAATTATCCTACCTTGCATGATCTTTAATCATCATAAATAGGTAATGCATGAAAAAATTCATTCACAATAATAACAATATCTAGCATTGTCCCAAAAGTAATGTCGATTTCACCAAGTATGATGATAGGTAATTGCTTAAAATTGACCTACAAAACCACATAGTGGCACTAGAATCCTTTCCCTTATGAGGATGCCTTTTGAGGATGTAGCAACCAAACTAATGGGAATAAGTGCAAAATAATTAAATGCACTTATTTCCTTCAAATCTTGAAATCCATAAAAAAAAAAAATAGTTTCTAAAGTTGAATGCAAACAATTCCTATTTACACTCTTTGTGAATATGGAAACTTTTTTCCTTCAAATCTTGAAATCCATATAAAAAAAATAGTTTCTAAAGTTGAATGCAAACAATTCCTATTTACATTCTTTGTGAAGATGGAAACATTTGAAGACACAAAGAACTTGAAGGTCATCATCATGAAATCAAGACACCTAGATTTTAAATCTAGGAATATGATATTACTTTACAAAATTAACAAGTTCCAACTAGCATAGAGGGATGCAAATTTTTGTATTCCCTTTTTTCTTAAATTCTTTATTTCAATCCTTTCACACCTAGACATATGAGAATTTCATGCATACAACCATATTCCATTTCAAATTAATATGTATAAATTTTCCACTGACATATATGCAATTTCTTAATCTTACTACCTTGCAATTTGTTTTTCAAATATGCTTTCATATCCATATTGATGGTTACACTTGTAATATTTTCATAGATACCAATGAATACTTCTTTTAACATCATAATATTTTCACTATATTTTTTGTTTCTCATAGTGTCTACTTGGCCGAGCATTATGTCAAAGAGAACTTATTAAATAAATAACTTCATATCATATACAATATTGGATACCTCATTTGATTTCTATGCAATCTATATTGGAGTTACTTCACACACACCTAGGATTTATTTTTACTAAGGTTTTTCCTTATTTATTAGTCATAATTAGTCATTATCCAATATCCTATATTTTAGGGGAGAATATTCCACCTGGAAAATATTCTCTTTCAGTTGACACTTCAGTTTGACTAGTTGAGTTGAGTTCAAATGTTGCATTGGTTTTGTCACCATGCAACATTCATATCATCACCATGATAATTAGGAATTGCCTTGGTATCATCACTAGAGTGGCACATTAGCCTTTATTCCCTGAGTTAACTCCTCACTACTCTCTATTCATTCAGTTAACTGAATACTAGTTAACTAGTTAACTCAATTAGCTGGAAGTTCACTCCCGTAACTACTTGAGAGACTAGACTAGGTGGCAGTTCACTCCCGTAACTGTTGGTGTGTGTACATATCACTCTAAACAAACACTATGGTGCATTGGTTCACCTCCAGTGCACACTCATTGATCTATACAGAGTATATCATGTGTAAACTATTCATTATTCACAACGGTTAATGAGAATTCTTTCATTCTTTCTCTCCTTCTTCTTCTTTCTCCAATTCTCTCTGAAAATGTGTGTATTATTGTTTAGCTAGATATTTTATGTGCAGGTTCAACACATTTACATGGTATTAGAGATGATGAAATTCTAAGAAAAAGATACACCAAAATTGTTTGCAAGTACAAGAGATTGAAGACAGCGGAAACATGGATTTCCAAAAAGAATTCATTCTTACACCTTACAACTATTTTTCATGGAAGGAGAAAATAGCCATACATATCCTAACCAGAGGGTTGTACATGTTAACCTTGAGTACAGATGCAAAACCGACATCAGCCATAGAAAAATCCAAGTACTTAAATCACATGGATGAGGCACTCGAAACAATTTGCAGTCTTATTTCTCCCGATCTCCTTTTTCACATATATTCCAGTAAGACTTCCAATGAATCCTGGACCACCTTGGAAGGGCTCTTTGGAAAATAGGATGAGATGAGGGGACACATTTTGGAGGTGGAGCTACTCACATTGGATCCAAAAATATTCGACAATATCCAATATTTCTTTACAAAATTCAAGGATTTATCGTCGCAACTCAAAGATTGCGCAGTTGATAAATCGAAGGAGGAGAAACAAATGGTTCTCACCATTCTCTCCAATCTTGGTCTTGAATTCTCTGTATTCATATCTGCATTCCATACTGTCAGATTCACCTCTGGATCCACCTGGAATATGCCTTCTCTTGAGGACTTTATCGAATCCTTGACACAAGAGCAAACCAAGCTCATCAACATGGGCACAATCAAAGGCCCAAGGGCACATGCACTCACTGTGCATGATGGAAGCCACAAATATAAAAAATCTAAAGATAAAGATAAATGGAAAGTTCATTCACATCCGAAGGAAGGGTACACAAAACCCTTCACCGATGCCTCTGGATCCAAAGGGGAAAAGGGGAGAAAAGGGGATAAATTCACATATTGTCATAAAGGATTCCATTCAGAATCTGCATGCATGAAAAAAAAATAGATATGATGTCTCAAATACGTCAGAAAAACAACCTTGGAGATCGCATCCCCGAGGGTGTAAAGAGGAAGAAGCCAGAAGATCCGAATTCCAAGAAAGGAAATTCTAGCCATGCCTTGATTGCCATCAACTCCTCTCCCAATGCTTGGATCGTAGGTTCAGGAGCATCACATAATATGGATACCTCAAAAGAAGTATACTCTTCTTTGTATGCATGCAAAGGTCCTCCTATTCTGATGGGGGACAACTCTTCTATCGAAGTCACCGACAAAGGAAGGATTGAACTCACCAACGGAAGCTTTGAGAATGTGTTGCACATTCCCAAAATTTATGTCAACCTTCTATCCGTGTATCAGATGATGAATTTTGGCACCATAAATAAAGTAATATTCACACCAAATTCTGTTGACATCTACGACATGCAAACCAACTCCAGGGTTGCTACCAGTGAGGTAAATCTTCAGTCTAGATTGCATACTTTTTCTGGATTCATTGAACCTGATTCTGCTTTACTGCTTACTCATGTTGATGAAAGTAGTAGGATATGGCACGAAAGGTTTGGACATTTTAATTTCAGATACATGCAACAAATTAGAAAGAACAGATTGGTTGATGGTCTACCAGACATCCATTTCTCCAAGGGAGTGTGTGAGGGATGTGTTCTCGGGATACACCCTCAAGAGAAATTCGACAAGGGAAAGTCTCAGAGAGCCTCGAAACCTTTAGATCTGATCCACAGTGACCTTATGGGTCATTTTATGCATCCAGCGATCAAGAAAGTGAGGTTTTTTCTCATTTTTGTTGATGATTTATCACATTTTACTTGGATCTACTTTCTCAGGAAAAAATCCGAGGTCTTTCAACACCTCAAAGATTTCAAAGCCTTGGTTGAGACACAATCCAGAAAGAAGATCAAATTCCTCTGAACTGATAATGAGGGAGATTATGTAAATAATGAGATCCATAATATTTTCCATGAGGCAGGGATTCAGTTGTAGCACAGAGTTCCCTATACTCCGCAGCAAAACGAAGTTGCTGAGTGGAAAAACAGATCTCTAAAGGAGATGGAATCTTGCATGTTGCATGCAAAGTCTCTACCACAGAGACTATGGGCCGAAGCACTTAATTGTGTAACATACATCCAAAACATATCTCCCTATAGATCTATCAAGGATAAGACCCCCTATAGATCTATCAAGGATAAGAATGAATTTCTTCATGGTGATCTCTCTGAGGAGATCTACATGGAGTAGCCCCAGGGATTTATGTAGGACTCATCTTTGGTCTGTCGACTGAAGAAGTCCCTTTATGGCCTCAAGAAGGCTCCGAGGGCATGGTATGCCAAGATGGACTCCTACATGTTGTCACAGAACTTTATACGTTGTAAATCAGATCTGAATGTTTACATGCTCAGGACAATTGATTCACTTCTACTTTTAGTTATGTACATTGATGATTTGTCGATCACCGGGTGCTCGACTTCAGCGATTGCTGCAGTCAAGAGGATTCTACATGACAAGTTTTTGATGACGGACATGGGTCTGCTACACTTCTTCCTTGGACTCAAGATCATTCATGATGCACCGAGCATCAAACTGTCTCAGGCCAAGTATGCACGAGATCTTCTTGAGAGATTTCACATGACAGACTACAAGTCTGCTCCGACTCCTTTCCTATCAGGATTCAAACTTGAGGATGGTGGGGATACTCCACTGGTTGATAGCACACTATAAAAATATCTAGTGGGGAGCTTGTTGTATCTCACACACTCCAGACCAGACCTCTCATATGCAGTTGGCACAGTTTCCAGGTTCATGCAGGATCCGCATGAGCTACATTGGAAAGATGCAAAGTGTATACTTCAATACGTACAAGGCACCATCACCTTTGGGATTCATTATGCATTAGACTCTACATTAGATCTCATCAGGTTTACTGATTCCGACTAGGTTGACGATAACATTGATCACAAGTCCACATCTGGTTACTCACTCAGTCTTGGTTTCGGGCCCATCTGTTGGTTGAGAAAGAAGCAAGCTGCCATTGTTCTATATTTAGCCAAGGCAGAGTACAAAGGGATAGTTAACATAACCATTCAGGCTATGTGGCTACAAAATTTTCTCACTATGTTGGGTTTTTAGTTTCATCAGCCGATTGTCATCTGGTGTGACAACCAGAGCACTATGAAGTTCTACAGAGATCCAGTTCAGAGGAAATGGACGAAGCATATCGAGATTCACATGCACTACATATGGGACTTAGTACACGATGGGATCATTGACCTACAATTATGTCCTTCAGTAGAACATACGACATATATCTTCACCAAGACCTTCGCTGAGCAGAAGTTCCATTCTCTGCGAAGTCGTCTTGGAGTGAAGGACACAATTGCCTAGCAGCTGTAGTTCTTCTTTTTACATACATTGTACCTTGAGGGGGGGTTTTCCCATGAGGTTTTCCCTCTTTCCTCACTTTATTTTTAGTGTATCTTTTGTATTTGGGTACCTAACATGGCCTCGTTGTCGGGACCCATTCTTTATTTTCACCATAGTGATGTTCAAGGGGGGTGTTTGAGTTACTTCACACATACCTAGGATTTATTTTTCCTAAGGTTTTTCCTTGTTTATTAGTCATATTTAGTCATTATGCAGTCTCCTATATTTTAGGGGAGAATATTCCACCTGGAGAATATTCTCTTTCACTTGACACTTCAGTTTGACTACTTGAGTTGAGTTTAGATGCTACATTGGTTTTGTCACCATGTAACATTGGGATCATCACCATGCTAATTCAAATTTTCCTTGGTATCATCACCATAATGGTGCATTAGCCTTGATTCCCTGGTTTAACTCCTCACTACTCTTTGTTCAGTCGGTTAACTGAAGACTAGTTGACTAGTTAACTCAACTAGGTGGCAGTTCACTCCTGTAACTGCCTGAGAGACTAGACTAGGTGGAAGTTCACTCCCGTAACTGTTGGTGTGTGTCCAGATCATGCTAGACCACCACTATCGTGCATTGGTTCACCTCCAGTGTGCACTCATTGAGCTATACATAGTATATCATCTGTAAACTATTCATTATTCACAATGGTTAATGAAAATTCTTTCATTCTTTCTCTCCTTCTTCTTCTTTCTCCAATTCTCTCTGCAAATGTGTGTATTATTGTTTATCTAGATCTATTCTGTGTAGGTTCAACACATTTACAATCTCTTTATTTCATTTAGCTACCTATGCTATTAATTTATTTTTGTTTATTATCAACCATTTCAAGTTCTCATGTTAAGAATTTAAGTTTATATACCATTGTTAATTAAAAACATATTTAAAAATAAATATATTAAATGTGTGTACACATTTTATTTGAATATTAATTTATTTTGTTTTATCATTCGCCATTTCAATTCTAATGTTAAGATTTTAAGTTCATATACCATTATTAATTAATAACAAATTTAAAAATAAACATATTAAATGTGTGTTGGTAGGCATTTTGGGATAAGTTTTGTTAAGTTTTGGATCTGCTTCAGAATAGGTCAAAGAGTAACAAGAAGTTATAAGATGGACCAGAGAACACGACGAGAAGTGCACTTTAAGGAGTCAAAGTGCGTGACACAAGGAAGCATGACAGAGCAATGTGCAAAAGGTAGAAAACAATTATAACCCATTGAGTTTTTGGGAAATTTTGTCCACTTTGTAACGGGCTTAGCCCTATTTTTATGTCTAAATATGTAGAGGGTTTTTGGATAGAGGGGTTCAAGAAAAAAACTAGTGAGTTCTAAGGTTCCAACAATTTAAGGTGCATTGTGCATGAGTGGAGGTTTTGGATAAGTGTTCAGATGCTATGACTGAGGAGTGAGGCTCAAACTACATTAGAACGATTAGGCAAGTTTGGGTAATGTTACTGTTGCATATTTTGTAGATCAGCGTGCAACTGTAGAAGATTATTAATAAATAATAAAAGAAGCCAGTCATTATGGACGTAGCCCAAGTTGGGTGAATGATCCAGGAGGATCCAAGAATTCTTACAGAGATCTAGGAAGATCTGAAACACTCATAGAGGGCCAAAAGGATATAGAAATGCTTAAATTTTTACTTTCTCAAATTCCCTCGAAAACCACATCAATGAGTAGAGTTTGTCGTTAGATTTCCAATGGTGCAAATGACAAGTCAAATAGAGCTTGTATGAAAAATTTATGAGTGGTCAAAGTTTGGTAAAAAGTCAAAGTCAAAGGGGAAAATGTGACACATGTCATCATTGGAAGGGTGACACACGGAATGACTATACAACTATATGGAGATGACATGGCACAACCTCAAGATGCCACGTGTACTGACTGTACACTGACTGGGTAGATGTGTTGGCAAACCGTACAAATTATGTGGGCTAATCACAGGGAAACACATGGTAATAGTAAGCCAATGAGAGCTTGCCATGTGGTAGCCTCCCATTGGCTACTTACATATAGTGTGTATCAAAATTAGTTGGGAGCCCAAAG
>SNQJ01S0033005.1:35317-70474 GCA_010110895.2 Picea sitchensis
CATGCTCTTTAAATAGAGATCATGGACCAATCGGGTGTTAAGCCACGGATCAATGGCTGTTAAGATCGAGGAGAGTATGAACCGTCAGATCACTCTATGTCGGGAACATATCGTGACCGTCGGATTGCCTAACTACAAATGCACACTAATGCATACTAAAGAAACACACTTTTACCTAACGACATATTAGACCAAGTAGATCTTAACTAACTCCCAAGTGTCTAAATATCCTAACAAGTTCTTAACCGTATATGGGCACGATTCTATTTAAAGTTGAATGGAGGTTTGATCGATTGGAAAAGGGAACTAGTTACATGTATATCCAAAGTAACCGTGACCGGGCTAAACCATAAACCAAATTTTTAACCACTAGACCATAATTTGGGGCTTGTTACAACAAACCAATAAATACATATTTAACTTACAACGTGGATTTCAGTTGGTAGTTAGGTCGACCTAGGCCTATTTAATGGGCACAAAAACCAATGTCGAGGACATGAATTTTCATGCCATCATTGTAATGCCTACCATAGAAGTTCATACCAAGTGCATATTTCCTTGTTTTGTGTGCAAGATGTGTTCTTGGTTTTGATTTTCCTCATTTTATGTGCCATTGAGTTCTTTGAGAAAGGTTTAGGTTGTTTATACTCATTTTTCTCAGAATTTCGAGAGGAATCTGATGGTGATGTTATTTTTGTGTGATTTTTTTTTTGATGAAATTCTTATCTTATTTTGTCATGTATGAGACCCATAGTCTCGTTATATGTGCAAAAAGGGATTTTCGGGCACCTATTCAGAATATAGTAGAGTTTATACTCTTTCTTCTCATAATTTCGTGAGGATTTTAATGGTGACCTTTGTTTCTGGGTTAGAGTATCTGACTTGAAGGGTGTCTTCATATTTTGACATTTGTAAAGACCATTTTATTGTAATTTTGGCACTTATTATTTCCATAAATTATATTCATCAGTTAATGAAGTTTTATGGATAAATAAGTGTTTTCACAAGATATTTTGCAAATAGTCAAGTGATTATTTATATTTCGAATATGGTCATATGTTTATGTTTATTTATGAACTAATTGACATCTAAGGATTTTCGGGTTGAATTGGTATTAGAGTTTGTTGATATTTCGAATGAAGTTGGTATCAGAACTCGTTTGGTATTTTCATATCTTGTGGTATCAGAGCTAGTTTTGATGTGTATTTACAAGTGAATGCTTACGAGGTCCAAGTGTTATGGGACTTATCGGTAAGTGCAGACACAAATAGATCTTCCTAGATTCACTATGAAACTAGAACAAAACAAGACAATACACTACTCTTTCCTTAGATTTCAATTATCAAATAAGAGATGGATCTAGAACATACCTTTTAAATATCGAAGATCCTACTTCACCAATGCAATCCAAGCTCCGTCACGAGGCTTATGGAAAAATATATGCAAAAGAACACAAGCCAACGAAGACAAGAATAAGAGAGCCTACTTGATATGAAACTATGTATGTAATCAAGGAATCATACAATATGGACAAATAAGATTCATATAGGAAAGAAAAGTGCATCTGTATTAAATAATAGAAAGAGATATTACAACCAAATCCTTGATGTCGTAAGGTCCCTTCCAACAATTCCTTGCTTCCCACACACTTCTTCCTCCACATATTATGTGACTATAGATCTGAAATTCACTCACAATCTATCTTGACAAAGCAAAGCTCAAAGCCACTCTAACCAAGCTAACAATATCAAGCCAAATTTCTAATCTAAAAGCTCAATCCAATCTAACTTTATCCATGAGAGTTCCTCTCCTTTTATAAGATGAAGAGGRTAAGGTGAGGAGGTTATGATGATCCCACTAAATCAKAAAAGTGAGTAATATCCAAACCGATCAGAGGCCACCTCACCATAGAAGATTCTCCTTCTAGAAGCATTGTGAAGATTCTTGTTTTTCCCACATATGAAAATCGTCGCACCCTTAGAACAGAGCAGAGTGCAACGACGTCGTAGGCTAGGTTTAGTACAACATGTGATGATCTGGGATCGTCGCACCCCTATAAGTGTACAGGGTGCAACAATCCTCCTTACTAGGGTTTTTACAAAGGAAAATATGATTTCATCTCTCAGGTAAAGTTCTTCCTTCTTTCCTCAGGAATTCAGGCCACTGATCCCTCTGAAGACAAAAGATAGGTTTACAACATTAACGGTCATAAGGATGACAAAAATAATGTGTAACACCAAGTTTAGGCGAGGTGAAGGAAATATTTCAAGTTATAACCATGAAATTGGTTCAAGGAGCATCACTCGAAGAAAATAAATGGATCATGAAGATGTTCTTTCTGAGGATGATAAGGAATTTCAAAGGATGTTTCTTGAGATGAAAAATATGGTAAAGGAATTTCAGGAAGACATAGAAAGAAGGAGAGAAAATCCTTATCCAAATGAAGGTGGTCTAGTTGAAACAATGGTAAAAGATGAAGGAGAAGGATAAGGTGAAGAACCTCCAAGGTCTCCTTCATCCCCATCATGATCATGATCATGATCATGATCATTATCTTTCGATGAAAGTGAACATTCTTCTTATAAGAGGAAAAAGCATTATGAATTCTTCTTGTTCTCATCATCTTCCTTTGCTAAATCTTGATGTAAAGTTTGATTTTCATAATTATGATGGAGAGTTGAATGCAGAGAAGTTGGATAATTGGGTCAAATAGATTGAAGTATATTGCAGGGTACAAAAAATCATACAGGATACTTCAAAGATACAATTAGATACTCTTTTCCTGAGCGGTACAACTTTGATATGGTGGGAGAGTCAGACACAAGATGATCTTATTCAACATGGTAAAATCATTTCTCCGTGGAATGAATTTTTTGTTGCATTAAGAAAGAAATTTTATCCATTATCTTATATGCAAACATCAATGATTTATTGGAAACATTTGAGACACCGAAAAGGGAAAAATGTTCATGCTTATACACAAGAATTTAAGAGGAAGGAATTATCTTTGGGAATTCCATTACATACTCCTGAGACTCTTATAAAATATATTGGTGGTATGCACTCATATCTTCGCCATATTATATGGATGTTTAATCCTACTAATATTGAAAAAGTATCAGTACAATCTACTCAACTTGAAGCCAACAAACGAAAAAATGTTGTTGAATATGTGTGAGAGGAGCCACATGCATTCAAGGAGAATTCAAAGGAAAAAGGAAAGAGTAAGAAAACATATACAATGAATAAGGATGAAGAGAAGAAGTCTACATGTTCTCATTGCGAGAATAAAGGACATGATGAGAATCATTGTTAGAATTTGCATCTAGAATTGAAGCCGAAGTGGGCTCAACCTAGAAAGGGTAAAGAGAAGGCCACAGCCATAGTTCAGGATCTTGGATCAGATTCTAAAGATGAAACCCAAGTTACAACTATGGGCATCAAAGGTAAATATTATGTTGCAAGTTTCAATTCACATACTTCTTTTGCAAAGTCTAATATAATTCTTGATGGAAGGAAAATAAAAGACATGTTTCATTTATGATTTTATCTCAAAGCACACTAAGATTGATACACGTGTTGATAGTGGATAACAAGTGAATCTTATTTGAGATCAAGTTGTTCAGATTTTGGGATTGGAAACTAGGCCTCATCCGAGACCGTATCCTTTGGGTTGGATATGTGATAATTTTAAAGTACATATAACTAAGAAATGCAAGTTACGGTTTGTGATCACATCCAGTTTAATTGATGAGGTAGAGCTATACGTGGTTCCACTTGAAATTTGTGGGATGGTTTTGGGAAGTCCATACTTGTATGACAAGAAGGCCATTTTATACAAGGAACAAAACAATTATCATCTTTTCAAAGATGGGATTGAGTTCATTATGAGAGCTCATAAGATGAAGACCAATTTTTGTCACTACGGGGTGCCATGTGAAAATCCTAGTTAATGCTAGTATCCTAGATCCATATTTATAGTCTACAATTGAAAGAATAACAAGTCCTTTGGTTGATGTTTTTCCTTCTAAGAAGGGAACACATGTTGATGGTTTTTGAAGTGGGCATGTTTGGAGAACATCGTAGCAAGCAAGGCAGAACAATGCCACATTTTGAGGAAAAGTAGCGCACATGACATGATTTGCATAAATCCGATGCAAAAGTGGACAAACCTAGCCTAAGTTAGGGTTGGGGTTTTGGGATGTATTGTAAGTGTTTCCAACCCATTTTTGTAATATAAATAATGGGTATGAGTTTTATTAGGTGATCATCATCATGAGATTAGAGAATTATCTAAGATTGAATTTTTAGTGTGACAAGTCTGTTTCAGAGAACCCTTTTGGAGTTTTGGGATTGGATGTTTGTTTTGAGATCTGTAGAGATCGTATGAGTTCGAAGTAGTTGAGGGTCATGTAGCAAGATGTGGATCTTAGTGTGATCCTAGTATGCCTCACTACTCAATACTCTGATGTAATGCACAAAACACTTTTTGATGAATAATAATAAAGAAGCAGAAGATGTTTGTGGGCGTATCCCAAAGGGGGGGTGCACCACGGTAAAACCATGTGTGCAATGAGTTTTGATGTGTTATTATTTTTGTAGTATATTTGAATGGTTAGATAGATGAATGTATGATTTACTTACAATGTGCACTAGATTAAACATGTAAATGAATGAATGAATGGATATGATGAATAGTAGAATAGAGTGCATGGTTAAGTAGAAAGAAGAAGTAAGAAAGAACATCCCCCAATCCCTTCCATGACTGTAGACATATGCATCCTGTAGTCCCCCATAAACCATCTTGGGTGAGACTGCACTGTGCACTATGTGTGTAGTGTAGCCTTCTAGTTTACCAGAAGGGCCGATGGTGATAAGGTTTTTCTTGGAGAACTAAGGTAGAACCCGGGTCAGCCCATAAGTCCAACAATGGTTTCATTGCTGGCTGTAACTGAGAAGGAGAGACATGAAGGGGATTGGTGAAGAAGATGCAATGGTATAAATGGATTTTTAGTCCATGGAATCATACGAAGAAAGAGATTGAAAGTTGGTTTGAGACAAAGCATTTGGAGTTTGCAGAGAAAGACAATAATGGTTCCATGTATACAACGCACCAGTACTTGCAGAGGTATGCGTTTACTAATATGCATGAAGCATATTTTTTTTTCTTTCCATATTTATTTCAGGAATGGTTGTTAATGTTGAATATAACCCATCTGACTAACCAGATTAGGCCATTAGTGTGGATTGCTGAAAATATTGTGCGGTTGAAAAGAGTTAATAATAAATTCATGTGCGCAACCTATTTTTGGTTAGAAAATATTACTGTGGGGTTTATCACTAAGTTTGAAGTAGATATAGTGAAGTCATACACTGTTGTAGAGAAATATTTCTTGAGGGGACCTAGAGGGAGGTACATCAAGTCACTTTACACATCGATCAAGATATTGCTACATGATGAAGTTGTGATGACCATGGAATCAAACAACTAGATCACTCTGCGTACATGGGGAAGTTGGGGGAAGCATTAAGGAAGATATGAGAAATGGAGAAGGTTCTGGAGAGTATCTAAAAGAAGGAGGCAATGGACCCCATCATGATGGATGATGAACATACCAGGGAAATCATAAGAAGTGCAGGTGTGACGCGCAACAAATGACCCTACTAGTATAGGATGAATAATACGAAGTTGGTTGTAGCGGAGTGAGAGGGCTTGGAAAGTGATGAGGAAGAGGTAGAGGATTTTTGTGCCACAGGGTAGATTGAGGATATATTGCATGCCACATATGAGAGGAAAACTAGAGGTCATGGGTCCGATGTAGAATAAGGATCTCCATTCCAGATATGAATTAGTGTGGAACCCACAAACCCACGTGAAACTAACACAATCAAAGAAGAAAAAGTAGTTAACCAACAAGTGATTAGTGGTAGAAGATTTTTTTCAAGACGTGGGTCCAATAACAAAAGTGAAATTTTAGCAAGTAGTAGTAAAGTTTCTACACTGCACGAAGGTGGTAGTTCAACAAATTTTACAATAGCAGGACAAGATCCAACCATCAGGTTACCAGAGTTCTGAGGGGATGCATTAGATGACCCTGAGAAACATTTTTTCATCTGTGAGAAGATATGGTAAGCAAAGCAGATTAGATACGAGGATACAAAGGTTGTGCAGTTAGAAATCACTTTTCGAGACCATGCATTAGATTGGTACATGGGTCTGTCAACAAATAACCCAATAGGAACACCTACAACTGTAGCAGATGTGAAGAGGCAGTTAATAAATGAATTTCAGAAGCCAAGTTCAGAAGACCAGTTTATGAATGAAATGATAAAGATCAAGAAGAAACTAGAAGAATTAGTCTATGAAGTGGATCATAAATTCCAAAGGTTAAAAGGTAAGTTAAAATACACTATTACTGATACACAACATATACATTTGTTTTTAATTCTTTGTTTCCAAACTCGAAGTATCCTTTGAGACAACAAAAATTCCAAAGTCAGGGCGAGGCCCCACTAACAACCTTATAGTTAGAGGAAAACCAATACAAACACACATATTCAATTGTGGAATATTTGAAGAAAGATCTGAAGAACTTAACATTCTAGTTAAATCAAAACAAAGGAAAGGAGAAAAGAGAATATGTCTTGTGTACAATATGCATGACAGAAGGTCACTATAGAAATGAGTGTCCATTATTTTCATAGTATATTGGAGTGGGTATGCCAAACCTTGTAACACACTTGACCCCTAAGTACCCTTTATAGGGATGGTTCATCATAATTTCTCTTACTTTCATCGTCTCAAATATTCTCTCTCAATTCTTCATCCTTTTCTACTTTCCCGTAGCTTTCTAATGGCTATTATTGGGCTCTAAACTGATCTTTGGTTCGCAAGATATGGCCTCCCAAAGTTCTTCGGGCATTATTGGTTGAGGTCCACGTGGATCCATCTCATTTGTACCCTACTCAATATCCTACAACTTTGGTATTATCCCATCCACCATCCAATCCAACAACGGTTTTTGATATTCATCTGACACATAAGCTACAAGGGAGTTCGATGTTCGACACTTCAGCATTGAATGCCCATTTTCCTTTATACATGCAAATCCTTTGGAGTCCAGAATTTCTGGACTTCTGAAATGCTGCCACGTAGCTCTGGCCTTCGTCCCTTTTAACTTATCCTCAACACCACACTCCAAAACTTCAGAGTCCCGAAGTCCCGAACTCCCAAAGGACTCACTCTTGCACGTGGAGTCATACTAGATACGAGGGAAAATACAAGTGGGTCCCTCATGCTCCTCCTGCTAGATGGACCAAGTAGTGAGTTTCAGGTGTGATATGCGGATGAGGAAGTGATGACACATGGCCCTTTCAGGGGGTGACATGTGTCACATGTTAATGGACACATAGGGTCTACAATATGTGCAAGTCCAAGCGACACGTGGCACATCAAACGTGGGTCCATGTCACCTTGGGTGACGTCAACAAGCCATGTCACCTCAGATGGACATCCTTCCAAACACTCCAATCTCACGGTCAAGATGCATCCATGTAGACCTCAGGATATATGGCCTCCTTTGCTTCACAACTTCGTCTTTCGGGGGTTTCATGGTGTAATCCTATCCTTACTCCCATAGTAGGTCAAAGATGAATTGACCGTGAAGTATATATAATGATCATGAGTGGTCCTAAAGCTCCTCCAGATTCATGGCTCTCAATAATTTGTGACTCCGATGTTTGGGGTTTTTTACGCTACAAAAACTCCATTCTCCCGAAGTGGGACTTTGCCGAAGTACCATACGTGAAACTCTCCACTGGTTGATCGGACATTAAATAAGGGTCCCCGACAGACTCCCCATATCAACGACTCACAAAATTTCATGACTCTGACATTCAGGGGTTTTGGGGTTGTGAATTTCTGACATTCCAGAGTTTTGAACTCCCGAAGCTCCAAAGCTAATAATAACTTAGTGCCATTTAGACTAGCGCAAGGTTCCCGACCTGGTCTTATGGGTCCTCCGAAAATCATCATGGGATACACGCTTAAATCTTGGTTGGGGATTTTTTAAGGCTGTGGGAATGAGCCCTTAGTTAGACAGGTGAAAGGTCTGAAGGGTACGACCCTCAGTTGCATTCTACAAGCGTTATACCTCTCGAGCTTGCAAATACTTCAAATTAGGTGCAGGAATACTCCTTGTGCTTCTCTGGAAATTTTAGAACTTAGAGAGTTCTTAATCCCTACACATCTTTCCAAGGTTCTACACACCTTCACATTATCTCTCTTGAGCTTAACAAACTCCTTTCTCAGGAGATCCAAATGATTGGAAGTGTAAATATGCACATATGAAAATTGGGCCTATGGTTAGTAAAATCACATTTCTTTTCCTTTAATTCGAGCCACTATAGGAGGCTCTAGTACTTACGTATACAAATAATATTCGACCATATAGGTTTTTAATTACTTAAATACACGACTAGGCCAAATGAAGAGAAAACCAGTCAAGTCATCAAACAAACATGAACATCCTTGAAACATTCACGGGATATTCAACCTTATTTTCTTGTCATAGTTAGTTCTGTAGGGTATGCGAATACTTATCTATTACAAAATGCAACCAAATAACTAACTATGGGTGTCCACCTTTCCACCCAACCGTAGGCTCAAAGGAATTAAATCTTAGCACTCTGGCCACCCCCATGCCAAGCCATGATATCATGAGGGAAATTTCTTCCCTTACTTAGAGATCCTTTCTCTGTCATTCCATCGACGAGGTTTATTAGATGCTCCCTTTGCATCAAGCTCACGATATTTCATTTAGGTCAAGTCTTCTACAAGTTCTCAGGGATACATTTCCTCCTGTAACCAAAACTATTTTATCCTGTAGTTATTCCTTCGAGTTTGGAGAACTTCACGCATTCCTCCTAGTCATGCATTCCCTGCCTAGTGCATCCCCCTCTTGTCTGCTATCCTATGCGTGTATATKCTTCATGCCTTTCTCCTCCTTGGGAAGGTTATGGACTTGTCCTGTTCCTTCTGTCAAAGGGAAACTCGGGTCAGTCCGGGTCTGCAGGAAAAAATTCCCTTTGTAGTACATTGGGATGGCAGTTTTCTGTCTCCTCAGCCAGACCCTCTGTACTTCCACTTAAGGGGGTAGTTGATTGTTCAACCACCAGTACTTCTTTCATTAACTGATTTCTCCTTGGGATCAAGATGAGGGTTATTTATTTCTAACAAAGAGAATTTGGGTCATTTTGACACAATGAACCCTATCTTTTTTCCCTCACTCTTTTCCTCTAGTGATATCATGGCCAGTACTTCAAGGCTTCATCCCCACAGTCAGTCATTATAAATATAAACAATAATACATTTACATCGTTCACATGCCATAGCATGGTAATAATAATTAATGATTAATTACAAGATGGGGGAAATAGGGGTGTTACAAACCCTTTGGCCCCAAGAGGACCATGGTGTGAGATTTGAAAAACACATGAGCAAGATTCCTATCATTTGCCCTTGATGCAGAAATATCATACAGTTCTGGAGAGTACATATTGAAACTTTTGTAAGTGAGTTTGATGCGAATACAAGGATTGTAGAACCATGGAGATTATGAAAGAAAGGAATGTAGATACATACAAGGTGTAGTATGAACATGTAACATGAAAATATGCACAACAACCACATTATAACACTTTGCAACAACGATAGTACAATCACATGCAATGATTTGTAGCACAACCACAATATAATGCATAACAGTTTCAAGGGAAACAATAGTATAACCCTGCACAACAGTGCACAACACCACAATAGTAAAATAACCCACAACCACAGTATAATCAAGGACCTTAGTATAACACACTACACGAAGATAATCAAGGAAGCAAAGGAGGAGGCCATCGAGGAAGAGGCTTTGGAGGAGGTCGGGGACCAGTAGTGTGTCATAACTATACAAAAATAGACCACTATGCAATAGACTTCCTGTAGCCACCTGCGACATGTATGTATTGTTGTGCAGTAGACCATGGAACATAGGACTATCTAACACTACTGATAAAAATACAAGACAAGAGGAAGCAGACTAATCAGAATGTACAATGGATTAGGGTGGAAAAAAGAGAAGAAGACAAGAATAATATTAACATAGTGACTAGAGGTGGTGCTAATAAAGGATAAGATGAAACCAATAAGGAGCATGACCCATACCAGTGGGTTAGGAAGAATACAACATCAGAGAAAAAGTTTGATGCACACAAAGAGAAAGAGATATTCAAAGAATCTAGACAGGAAATCTTGAAAGAAATCATCGCGTCCACTTCAGGAACGAAGCTAGTAGATGAGATAATAGTCTATTACATTCCATTATTATTTTATCAAACCAATCAAGAGAAATATTTATAACAAGTAAGTAACTTAAGAAACTTTTTTGGAGCTTGTGTTAAATTGTTGAGTGATAAAAATTCCTTACAAGTATTGCAGAATTTGTTTGAAAAGTGTAATCTCGGGGAAGAGGGGGTAAAAAGGGTAAACCAAGTCTGAAAGAAGATAAGAACCAGTAGGTAATTCATATTGAATTCCAGCATAGGATGTTTCAATATGGGGGTTATCATATTATACTTAGGATCTAAAGTCAATGTTTTGCCAAAGAAAACTTGGGAAGCTATGGGAGAACCACAATTAGATTATTCACCTATTCAGTTGAAGATGGAAAATCAACACAGAGTGGTGCCAATAGGTAGGTTGAAGGGGATTACAGTTGATATATATGGTGTGGGCACCATGGTTGGATTTGAAATCATAGACATAGTGAACAATACTTCACCATATCCAACACTGTTGGGTCTGGATTGGACCTTTGATAACCAGGATATCATTAATTTGAAAACAAGGAAGATGATATTTGAGTCTCTAGAATATAGAGTTATTGTGCCTTTATATCACTCAGAAGGAGGCACGTATGTGGAACCTATGATGAATAATACTCTTACAGAATATGTGAATCAAGTATACAGGACTACCGCGCGCGAAGAATATTATATCAACCCAACTGTAGATGGAATGCTTAGTTAGAGGAGTATTAGTTCTTGTGCTTCAGACTCTGACACAGGATTGGAAAACTGACAACAATTATTATATGAATTATCTACTAGGAGATGTGCCAGAATGATGCACGCTCTGAGATGGGTTGGTATAGAGGTAAGAGAAGCTCCCACTTTTTATGGATTAAATGATTTAGAATAATTTTTTATGAAATGTGAGGTAGATATTATGGAAAACCAAAGATTACAAGCACTAGATATTTCTTTAAAAGATACACCTGCAATATGGTGGGGTACACATAAGGAAAATATCAACAATTGGTTCTAGTTTAAAAGGTTAATGCGCATTAGATTTGGCGCAGAGCAGGAACACAAATATGAGGAGAAATATGAAGGATTTGGAAAACCCCAAGAGAATGTTGAGAAGTGCATAGTTCAATGGATATTAGTACCACCATAAGAATTACCACACCATTTTATTCACACACTAGAAGGAATTACGAAGAATTGGTACACAGAACAAGAACAAAGCAGAGAAACTACCAACCAGGAAGAAATACAATAGAGATTTATAGTTACATTTTTCTTTGAGCATGATAGTCTCAAGATTGATACAACATTGAAAGTGGTAAGAGACAAGATATTTGAAGAACCAAAGTTTGAAATAATTCTAGCATCTCAGAGGAAGGCTAGTCATACAGTAAAAAAAATGCTACACTATTATCATGTAGCAGAAGCAGAAGAACCTGAAGAAGATAATCTGTGCAACATCCAGATTCCAGAAGTAGAAGGAGAAAGGGAAGTAGAAGGTTCAGAAAGGGACTCATAAGATTATTATTCACCTTGAAAGACTAAGAAGATCAACATTGTAACTGCATATAACCAAAATATGACTAGTATTAGAGATTATTTGGATCATCAGACACTAGAAAGGATCACAAAATTACTGCGCGAGTACAATGACTTATTTCCAACAAAATTTTCAAAGATGAAGGAGCTAGTAGGAGAGATAGGAGAGATGAAAATCCCATTGAAATAAGAAGAAATATCTATCATATAGAGGCCGTAAATATTGAATCCAATATACAAAGATAAGGTAAAAATAGAAATTGACAAGATTATAGAAGATGGTGTTATAGAACTTGTAGAAGAGTCAGAATGTGTTAGCGACCATTGTGGTATCGGGGAACAAAGGTACGCAGGTCTACAGGATTGTGCGATAAGTACCCAAGCGCAACACACAGAAGAAATCTGTTTGGGGCCCGAGTCAAGCAAGTGAGCCTGATCATGGACATGAGAAGCAGTGAAAGAGATCTAGACCGTCCGTCTGGGAAAGGAAGAAAGAGATCTGACCGGTCCGGTCAGAGCTAGTCGTGATGGCGTGGAGTGATCGACGGTGAAAGTCCCCGCCAGGAAGTGCCCATCGCGGAACCAAGCCATCGGGATATCGGGGATCTTTGGGATGAGTGATTCGTGCACTTAAAAAGTGAGAACTGCGAAACCCCTATGGAGAGTAGGGTCAAAAGGCATAAGGCATTGGTCACTTGCACCAGGGCCTAGTCAGCGTATTAGCATGGAAGGCACATCGACAATCGAAAAATCGCGGAGTCTGCGGGACACAAACATTGTGTCATCGTGAACGCCAAAACTCCGATGGAGGATTTTGTTACAATCACACGAAGGCAGGTCATATGGATTATGCTCTAGCCGATAGGGGCTAGCTCATAGAGCTGGAGCTCATCGCATGTCGGATATCAGATTTTGGGAAGCTGGCATCCCTTATTTATTGCACTTTGAAACTCCGAACCCCGGACTTCCAAAGTAATCAATCGCCCATGGATTTGGCTACCGTCATCGAAGGAGGGTCTGGGAGGGCGCTATGCTCATCATTCTACCTTCCTCGCATTCCGCATTTTAATTTATCTCCATTTAATTATCTGCACTCCCCACACCACGCCTTATTTCACCTTGTTCGGTCATTGGATATCCTCTGCTGTCCCCATGACACCTTCTTGTGCCACATCACATATACACCTTTATCTCCTAAGAGCACATGCATACCCAAGAGATTCCGTCGTGACATGCCCATCACTCCTCACCATTTGCTCCATCCATACTACACCGAATCCCCCGCAGAACTAACAAAGCAACGATAGCCAAATGTAGGCTACCATATCCCCCAAATGAATATTTTACCAGAGCCTCTCAGGTCCCGATGAATCAGCTAATGCAAATGAGGAAGGTGGGTGATACATCATCTCCTTCCTTAACTAGAAGGTTAGAAAGGAGCGTGAACAGAGACAGGCTGTCAGTTCATCTTGACAAAGATCGCGTCTGACAGATGTCTGCATGGGCATTCTGCCCAACTTCTGCATGCGTAGCCTAACATATAAGCTCCTCAATGTCAAGCATTGAATTCATGATATGATCGCTCCAGTTCGAAATGTATTCCAAGTATATGTAGGGCATTTCTGCCATTTTGTGGCATCGATGGCTGAGCAGAGCTCCCGGGTTGTAAAACTTAATGAAGCTAATCGGGTTTACTAGTTATTTCTAGACTTCTGAGACTTCTTTCCTTATGACGCCAGCTTTACATCTTTGTTATTATATCAGGTTAGAGCAACCTCGAATCGAGGGTCCAACATTGTAGCCGTTTATAGGATGATGTTGTAATGGATCAATCGTATAGTTACGATTCTCTAATCGGTTCCTGTGATTTCCTTAACTCTAAATGACTTGGAATTGGAGGATCCAGCCAAGTTTTCTATTCAGTTTCTTTAAGCCCCGAACCAGGAGGATCCTCAGATTCAGAGTTTTTCCATAGACCATTGCAGGCCCTGCCCGCAGTCGCTGTTCACCTTTCTTACTAAGTCTTCACTTGCTCATATTTTAATCAACTCAACGACTGAAGTTAGATCAAGACCACACCTATATGTGCATACCACCCCAGTTTTCTGAGTTAAAACAAAATTGTTCTGAGTTCACTTCCATTTGATCGCCCATTTATCAAACCATGACATAAAACTGATGGTAGTCGAGCTCGCTTCCCTAAGCAATCCAGTAAGTGACTTCCGACGCTATTTCTCTGCCGCTGTCGGGGACGAATTGAAGATTTTCCCCAGGCAGAATTTATTGATTGAGCCTCCGAACTGGCGCATCGACACAGAAGCCTTCAAGATTTCTAATATGCACCTAGCAACTCCATTGTGATGACTTCGCTAGGGAGAACCTTCTCTATCTGTGGTTTTCGAGGTAGGCATACGCTGGGTTCATTCACAAATGGCTTCTTAGCCATGCCTCAAAATGTAGATCTAGAGGCTAAGGTTCAAAAGGGGAAAGGTCATGAAGAAGAAGCCCATCATCAACTAGGTAATCCACCACATCCTTCCATGGGAGCTCCTTTTTCTCCTTGTCAGTTTCTCGATAGGCTCGTTTCTTTAATTCTCGCTTCCTACCTTGGGAGCGTGTTCCTGCCGAGTTTTCCTCTCCTGTCCTGGGACCGGAGGGCCAAGACCTTGTCACTCCCCTCTATCGAAGCTATACCCTGGCGTAGACCTAGGACCGAAGAAGATTTCCCTACGCCTAGCTTAACCACTCCTATACAAAGAGGAGCACCCACTGACATGAGCTCAATAGCCTTCTCCTTGGGCCCTCTTGTTCCCTACCCAATTAGGAGTGTCTATTCTCAAAGAATCCTTCGTGAACTCCTTCCTCCCATCTTCTTCACCCATTATCTTTGCACGGTGCTAATTCCCCTCCCAATAGAATGGACTCCATAGTTGCTGCTAGTTATGCTCCCCTGATCTTACCACCACGAATCTTTTCCCTGCTGGAGATTACTTGAATATATGCCCAAGTTCATCGGGGAAGAGGACATAACTTGAAGAACACTGTCAAGCCATTATGCAGATAATTTTAACATTGGAAATGAAGATGTATGGATTATATTTTTGTCCAGAGACTAGATGGTGAGGTAAGGAAATCATTATTGGATTATTCTGATCTATTATCGAATTGAAGTCTGATAATGCTTTCCGAAGGGGAGATAAGGATTTCATGTACTATATGATTGAGTTCGTATTTGAAGAAGATGGAAGAGAGTCCGCTCACTTCTCCAAAAGGTTCAATAAAATGTACAATAAGATTTCCACTGAAATAAAGCCATCAGAAGCCTCGGCCAATATTTATTATGCTAGTGTGTTTGGCCCGATTTTGTCTTTTATTGAGAGAAATAAGAGTCGTGATCCCATTCAAATGCAAGACGCACATAGAAGGGAATCCAATGTATTAGCAGTCGACAGATTGAGAGGAATCGAGGCTGGACACATGTAGGAGAAAGGAAATTCAGCCTCGACTTCCGCCCATCGACTTCCACCTTCGCTAAGCAGATGAACTAACTAAGATGGTGAAGTCTCTCGCCTACAAAGATGGAAAGAATGAAGGTATAAAGGAGGAAAGCATACAAGGGCCCCCAAAAGCACCGAAAACAAAGGAGGTTTTTTGGAGGCCAAACAATATCGCTTCCCCAATGATGCAAAGAGACAGAGACGACTAGAAAATTCCTGGCTCCTTTTCAAAACAATTTTTGTGGCTGAGGGAGAAGAAAGAGAAACGTATCTAACTTGAGCCTGGGTAAATCCATTGCTTCGGAGAAATTCCTCCTTTTGCTCATCTCACTCAATCAACATAAGAGGAATCTCATGGACAAATGCTAAAATGAATTGAGCTTAGGAGAAAAGGTCAAGGGCGTCATGCGGTGCATAACCTAAGGTCCAAAGAAAAGGACAACAACACTGACATTCCGAAAGCAATTCCACTAGAACAGAAAATCTTGCTAACGTATAAAGAAAGCTGCATGGTCAAAGAGGGTGAAGGCCCAACCCTCTCTCCCGTTGTCCATAATCATGTTCCTGAAATAAAAGAAACTCCAAAGCCTACATCTTTTAACTTCCGGAAAGATGAGATCCAAAAAGATCAAGATCCATGTGCCCCTCACTGAGATAATCAAACATGAAGAATTTAAAAAAAACTTCTCTAATATTTTATAGTTTGAAGCCTCATGCCTTCCCAATACTCCATAAACCTCCTAAGATGAGGCACAAATAGCTTGTCCTGGGTCCTACGGGGAGAAATAGAGATGACTCATATCCCCTTTCTACATATCCCCGAATCTACGATGTGCGTCATGACAACCGCTGATGGATTCAGGCTTCTCACAACCTCATGCCCAAAACTGGTATGGAAGATAGGACTAGAAGTTATGAAAGCCTATCATGACCTCTATTCTGGACTCCGTGAGAGTTCAGTTGTCTTGGATATTAAGACCGTTGTCACCTTTTGTTTCAACTCTTACGAAGAGTGGTCATGGATATTGTAGTAGCCGGTGTCCCCCCCAAGTTCGGTATTCTATTATCAAGATATTGGATAAAAGACTGGGGAACCTGCGATGGACTCCTCACATATGCTACTATCCCAAAGGTTTGGAGGAGAGCACAGAAGACTATACAGTGGAAGCTCAATTGGCCTATATAATTAGTGATGAATCCAATCCTACCAACCATCCCATATTTGCCTTAGACACTGACTTAGGCTCCGCCACTTCAACTCCACCATGTCCCCGCAGCCCTCTCAAACTCGTAAAGTAGCCCACTGTTCTTAAACTTCCTCCTCCATCACCCCTCAGATGGAAACTGTTTCGATGGAGCTCTTCTGGGAAGGCAAGAGTCAAGTGGTTTTTGTGTCCTCTCGCCAGAAACCATATATCCGGCCATACAAATTAGAATTTGAAGTTACCAACAATGTAGCAGAGTATGAATCCCTTGTTCTAGGACTAAGAGTTACAGGGAATGGGAATCCAGGAAGTAGCATTGTTCAGTGATGTAGAGTTGGTGGTCCAAGAGATCGAATGTTTATCGCTAAGCATCCTCGGAATGTAGGTTACGTAAATGAGGTATGGGACCTAGTTGATGCATTCTCAGCATTTAACATTTTATTCATCCCAAGAGAGGAGAACAGGCATATTCTTGGCTACATTGGCTAGCAATTTCAAAGCAATTTTTCCGCCTAAATTCAAATATGCTAGAGGTAATACATACCTCCTATATTCTCGACAATGTCAAACATTGGAAGCAGTATTTGAGGATGATCTCGAGGTCAAGAGATCTTGAACTGCCGAGGAATTTTTCAGAAATGCACATAGACCAAGACGCCGCCTCGGAGGAAGAGCTCGCCGATAGTAATTAATAATACAGTATGACATTGTACAACCGCTCAACAACCATATTCTCAGGATTGGTTCCTTTGGAAAGCGATTTTTTGATAAGAAACTATGTGTCGAGGTAAAGGAGAAGTCTCTGAGAGGACGTTGGTATTATTCAAGCAATATTGGAAACTGAGAGTGATCTCAAGCATGTCAAATTGTCATGAAGGTCTGATAGAGGAGTAGAGGTTCGAATACATTGGACTTTAGGATGAATTCACTGATGTGTTTTCCTGAACCTACGAAGACCCTGTAAAAACCTATGACACTTCCACATCGAAAGCATAAAATCTCCATTAAAGGAGGAGGCAAAAGTCATTCGTGCAAAAGTTGAGATGGTGATCAACTCTATGTCACGCTTTATCATGGAGAGGAAGTGAAGAAGATGCTTCAAGCTCGGATCATTGTTCCACCGATATTCTGAGTGGGTGGCCAACTTGGTTCCAAGAAGGGGAAAAGAATGGAGATATCCCACTGTAGACTTCGTAAACTCAATCAGAGCTCACTAAGGATAACTTCGTACGAAGATGGAAATATACATCAGAGGGTGACAGAGCTTCCAGATGTCCATGATTGATGGTTTCTCCGGCTACAACGATCTCCGTTCTACTAAGATAGAAAAGACAACATTCACTACTTCCATGTAGCGGCTTATCCATGTATGCCAAGATGATTTGGACTAATGAATGCAAAATTTACATCTCCAAATGCCATGGACATAGCTTTCGCTGGGGAAAAGGATAAATTTGTGGTCGCTTATCCGATGACATCACAATATTTTCAAAATCTGATAAAGAACACCGTCACCATCTTAGGAAAGTTTTCTTGAAATGTGAAAGTTTGGCATTTCATTAAACCCCAAGAAGCCCTATCGCCATGAAGAGGGAAAGCATTAGGCCACATAGCATCAAAGAAGGAGTTTGATTGACCCCAAAGCAGAGTTGAGGCTGATACAAGCCTTATCAATCCGGAGGTCCAAGAGGAGGTCCAATATTTCCTCGGTAAAATTAATTTTTGAGGAGGTTTGTGCTCTAATCTCTATCGAGGAGGTAAAGCTGATAACAACCATGTTAAAGAAAGAGGATGAAGTGGTGTGGACTCCTCAATCACGACATTCTTTTGAAAAAATCAAGAAGGCCCTGACCGAAGCTTCTGTGCTTATCAGTCCCGAATACTCAAAGGATTTCTTGATTTTCCTTGTCCAATTCACACAGCTACGCTCTATTATAGACAAATGACAGTGAGCTAGAGCAGCCTATTGCTTATTTCAGCCGACCATTGAGGGATGCTGAAGTCGTGATACTCATGGAGAAGCAGTTTATGCTCTAGTAAAGCTCAAAGCTTTAGAACCTACGCCCTACAAATAAATATCATTGCCTATGTTCCCTCGGCCGTTGTTAAAGACATTCTTATTCAGCATGACATAGACAGGAGAAGGAGCAAATGGATAATAAAACTCGAATTGATCTGGAAATAAGGCCTACCAAATTGATCATGCTGGCGTGGTTTAGCTGTCATGGATGAAGCCAAATCACATTGGGGATACGTTTCATCATCAAATGCTCAGTATTCGAGGATCAATTCTCGACGTAGACCCTCAAAGGGAGCTCCCATTAGCTCGATGTCCTTGTTATAAGGATGTCATATATTTTCTGCTAGAATTAAAGCCCCTTGATGGATTGGGAAAGAGTAGGGCTAGAGATTTGAAGCTCAAAGTAGTTAGATACTGCCTTGTCGATCGAGTTTTACATTGGAAAGATCCCTTGGGGATGCTTTTAAAATGCATGAGTCCACCAGGTCAGATGATCGGTCGGGACTTCACAACGGCCCAGGTGGAGGGAACCATTTCGAGAGCCTTAACTCACAAAATCTCGTGATGGATACTACCGGTCATGTTCACCGATGTCTCAGCGTGAGCTCCCATCATGTCAAAAATTTGCGGTGAGCAACAACCTCGTGTCTCTCACAAGCAACTGGGTGGTGGTTTCAGTGGCCTTTCCAGCAGTGGGGCCCATATTTCATTGTGGAATTTCACCCCGCTTCAGTTAAGACAGTGGGATCCCGACTGCTACATATTTTCTTATCAAGGGATTGAAGCTTATCCTCACTGTGAGGCTTCCTACCAAGGTAATCATTGACTTGATATGACCTTAGCGGTCTTCGGCTACCCAAATAAGATTGCCACCCCATAATGTACTACTGGTTGAACTAATAGCCAAGTTCTACTTAATCAGCTCGGGATCAATTGATTCACTCCACCCCATATTATCCATAGGACTCTGCTAAACCATTTCCATGAGGGTAGAGTCCTCTAACAAAAGCTTGATAAGGATCATCAAAAGGTTATTGGAATACAACAAAGGGCTTGAGTTCAAAGGAAATTCCATTCTATGGGTTGATCGCGACTACAAAGAGATCTATAGGTCTCTCCTCTTTACAGTTAGTCTACAGAGCCGAAGATTTATTCCCTTCTCAGTTGGCCATTCCCATAGAAAAATTATTCCAGGATTATCAATAAGAGCCCAATGACATGATCAGGAGGATTCATCAGATTGTGGAAGTGCAACAGATCAGGGGGCAGGTAATGGACATAGCTCATTTTCATCAGTAGAAGATCAAGCAGAACTTTGATAGGAAGAGCAATACGGAGGATTTCTAGTTGGGATATTTGGTGCTTAAATGGGATGCTCTTAAACAAGATAAGGGAAAACACAACAAATTTTAAGCCCTGTGGATTGGGCTGCCAATCTCTGAGGATTTCTCAAATAACACGTATAGGTTGTGAGGTTTGAAGGTGAAGAAGTTTTCAAGATTCCAAGTAAATGGGCACTTTCTTAAAAATATTTTGTCCGAGCCTCCAGTGGCTCCTATGTTTTGTAAATATTGCCTTTTCTATTCTTTATTTTACTTTTTGAGTCAGCCTTTTAGTATGACTCCATAGCCCAACAACAAGGTAATGAACCTAAATTGAGTCCTTAGAGAATCACATGGATGAATCTATCCCCATGGAGCCTAATGTTAGCGTGACCATCAGGGTATCAGTGGAACAAAGGTATCATAGTCCAAGTAGAGATTGCGCCGATAAGTACCTGCCAAGCACAACACACAAAAGAAATATGTTTGGGGCCCGAGTCAAGAAAGCAAGCCTGATCATGGACATGAGAAGAAGCAAAGAGATCTAGACCATCCATCCGGGAAGGACATGTGGCGGGAGATCGGGAGCGTCGCCAGGAAAGTCTGTACCAGTGGAAGCGCCCATCGTGAACTTGAAGCACGGATATCGGGATCTTGGGATAGAGTGGATCCGTCTAATTTCAAAAAATGTGAACCGTGAAACTCTGATGGAGAGTAGGGTCAAAAGGCATAAGGTAGTGGTCACTTGGACCAGGAATTAGTTGGAGGGCTAGCACGGAAGGCGTATTGGCGATCGGAAAATCGCGAGTCCCTTGGACACAAACATTGTGTCATCGCGAACGCCGAAACCCCGATGGAAGGATTTGGCCACGCATCACACGAAGACATGTTATATGGATCGTGTTCTAGCCGGTAGGGGGCTAGCTCATAGAGGTGGATCTCATCGCATATCGGATATCGGATTTCGGAAAGCTGGCACCCCTTATTTCTTACACTTTGAAACTCCGAACACCGAATTTCCGATAGCACCCAGAATCAAGCCCACGGATTTGGCGCCTGGTCATCGATAAGGAGGCATGGGGGAGAGGCGTTTATGTTTTTCATTTTGCCTCTAAGACCGCGATGAAACGTATCCTCCATTTCATTATCTTTCACTCTCAGTCACCTCCGCCTCACCTTATTTCCCCCCACCTTGTTCTGGCCACTCTGACATCCTCTCAAGGTTCCCACGCATACCTTCTTGTGCTACATCGCATGAACACCTTTAGTTCTAAGAGCCCACGCGATACCAGATCCCGCCCGGCCTATCACCTCAACTTTGTCAGCTCCATCCACATTGGCCTGCCGAGTCCCCCTACAGAAATCCAACAAAGAAACAGACAACCAAAGGTAGGCTACCACATCCCCCAAATGAATATTTGACCAGAGGCTCTCAAATCCCGATGAATCAGTTAATGCAATGAGGAAGGTGGGTGATACATCATCTCCTTCCTTAAATAGAAGGTTAGAAAGGATCATGCACAGAAAGGATGTTAGTTCCTCCTCACAAAGATCGCGTCTGACGACGATCGCGATGTATATCTCCGCTCAACGCCCTCCATGTAGCCTAATAGAGAAGCTCCTCAATGTCAAGCATTGAATTCATGATATGATCGCTCCTTCAACGCATAAGTCAGTTCCAAGTATATGTAAGCATTTCTGCCATTTTTTAAAACTTAATGCAGCTAATCGCTTATCGGTTATTTCTAGACTTCGAGACTTCAAGCCTTTATGAATTCAGCTACATCTTGTTACATCATGGTTAGAGCAGCCTTGGAATTGAGGATCCAAATGAGTTGGTAGTCAAGTTATAGGATGATGTTGTAATGATCACTGTAATAGTTATGGGAGTCTCTAATCGGGTCCCTCATGGATTTCCTTACCGAATGATTCTAAATTGGAGATCCAACAAGTCTTCTATTCAGCTTCTGAAGCCGCGGAACCAGCATGATCCCGTTTCTAGTTTTTCCCTACAAACCGCTGTAAGTCCGCTGTCTTAGTTGTTTGTTCACCTTTCTTACTAAGTCTTCCACCGCCATCTTCTAATCAACTCCATCATTGAAGTTAGGATTCCATACTCTCTTTGTTCTTACGTACCGCATCCATTCCCCGAGTTAGAGTGATATCTCCTCGAGTCTCTACCCATTTGATCGCCCATTTATCAAACCGTGACATAAAAACTGATGGGCGTCGGGATCTGCTCCTGCAAGCAATCCAAGAGTGACTTCCGACGCTAACATAATGGATCAGTCCTACGATGGTGTAGGAAAATAAGAAAGTAGGGATTAGGATCTGTGTATATTTGAGAAATTTAAATGATGCTTTTCGACATGATCCCTTTCCTAACCCTTTTACAGACGAAGTGTTGGAAAATGTAGGGGGTCAAGAAGATTATTCTTTTACAAATGGATTTTCAAGTTATCAACAGATAAGGATTGAGCCAAAAGATAGATACAAGACAACATTTGCTATAGATTGGGGCTCATTTCATTATATAGTTATGCCTTTTGGACTGAAGAATGCACCAGCCATTTTGTCAAGGGTAGTAGGAGCAGTTTTCAAGGACTTTATTCACAAATTTTTGGAGGTTTACTTGGATGATTGGACATTTTTTGATTTGTTGAAAGATCATGTTGAAGTATTAAGGCTGATGTTGGACAGATACAGACAATGTCAGATCTCATTAAATATTAATAAGTGTATTTTCAACGCACCTTTTAGAATTCTATTAGGACATATGGTGTGTAAACAGGGCTTGTTGGTTGATCCTACCAAAATTGCTGTCATAGTTAACTTACCACCACCAAAGTCAGTGCACCAGTTGAGGAATAAATTGGGGCATACATTGTATTACAGAAAATTCATCAGGGGATATGCACATATCGCTGCACCAAAGGCGAAGCTACTCAAGAAGGATACTAAGTACCAATGGAATGATGAATGCCAAAAGAGTCTGGATATTCTGAAGGAGAAGATGGTTACTGCACCGATTTTAGTATGTACATATTGGGCTAAAGAGTTTCATGTGCACGTAGATGCATCTTCAATTGCATTAGGAGTAGCATTAAACCAACCTAGAGAAGGTGATATAGATCAACCTATTTCATTTGCAAGCAGAAAGTTGTCATATTCAGAACATAAATACAACACTACATAAAGGGAAGGATTAACAATAGTGTATGCTTTGCATAAATACAAACATTACTTGTTGGGAAAACATTTGAAGATGTTTACATATCATTCAACTCCGAGATACTTAGTCAATAAGCCAGTGTTGGGGGGAAGGATATGCATATGGCTGCTACTATTTCAATAATTTGACTTTGAAATTGTGGTGAAGCCTGGAATATTAAATGAAGGACCGTATCACTTATCTAGGATAACAAATGGAGAAGATCCCAATAACTTGGAAGACAACTTTCCATATGCACACTTGTTTTCATTACAAATTGCAAATGAATATTTTGTCAACATTATTGAGTTTTTGAGTACGGGATTTGCACCAAGAGAATTTACAACTGTGTACAAGAAAAATTTGGTAGTCAGATTTGTAGACTATCAGTTGATTTCGGGACATTTATACAAACTTGGAGAAGATATCATCTTGAGGAGATGTGTGATGGAGCATGAAAGACCCATTATTTTGGCAGAAGCACATGAAGGAATTGAAGGAGGAAACTACACATGAAAAGATACCATGCAAAAGGTATTACACGTAGGATTATGGTAGCCCACAAATCATAAGGATTCAAAGGAATAATTTCATGATGTTTTTCAAAGAGTTGGGAATCCATCGAGGAGGGATGAGATGCCACTGAGACCACAGGTTATTTTACAATTGTTCGATAAATGGGCAATAGATTTTGTAGGTCCAATTAATCCATCAGCAAGAATATTAGGAGCCAAATATATTATTACAACAATATAATACTTGACCAGATGGGCATAGGAAACACTAGTAAAGGATTGCAGAGCAAAGACTGTGTTGGAAGCCCCACAATATTTTCACCTCTTAAAGCAATGAAAAATAAATTCTGCAGTTGCCTCCGCTTCATTACATGAACATTGCTACTTGAAAGATTAGTTTTGGGCTATAAAAGTTTTTATTTTTTAGTTCTCATTTTCATGCTTCATTCATGACTGAAAGAATGAACGAAGCATTGAAACTTATGAATTTATTACAATTGAATTTAAGTCTTATTTCCCTAGCAGAATAAATGTTCATACAAATCTTTTTAAGAATGATATTTTTCTTTAAGGCTTATATCATGTCAATAAAGTAGTTGTTTTAAAGTTTCTCATTGTTATAAGTTATACTGTGGACCTTTAAATGATACACCAAGAATCRATTGATGTCAGGGTATGAGTTTGTTTCATGTATAATTATTGGTAAATATTTTTTATGGTTTTTATTCTTTGATTTGTCAAGAACCTCTTTTCCTAACCTTAAAATGATCAAATCCACCCTTTACACAATGATGATACTCAAACGCATCTGGTTGTATTTTGTACTCTGCTGATAGTGCAAGCTTGAAATCGACAGGTCCATCATTTCAATTTAAGTCTCGGGATTCATTCTGTACTCTCGACAATTCATTACACAAAATGCTCGATCCTCGTATGAAACCCCTCATTCCTTCATTTAATCACGCGAGGGTTTTATTTCCTTGGTTTTAGCCATGGTTCTTCCTGTTTTATGAAACCCTTCATGCTTACAATGATTTATGTCTTCCCCCGTGACTACTTGTTTGAATCTAGATGGCCCCTATTGTTCATGTCGAACCAAATGGCTTGCAAACCCTACTTCTGTATGACGGCACAAGGGAAGACCTTAAGGGTCAAGGTTGGCTCGAATTTCTTGAGAAATTTCAAGTTTACAACTTGCAAGCAGCCCAATAGTTTTCCCTCTCTTTCGATGGATGCCAAGCCAAAGTTGGTGACATTCAAATTGAAATCACCAAGGAGTTTTTGAGCCAGGCAACAGGTCTACCCCTTAGCAGGAAAAAATGGTTTAAGATTTCCAAGTTAGAGGAGGTGTCATGGAGTTTGTTCTTTACCTCTAGGAAAATCCAGTGTTGTGATAAAGGTATGCCTATATCTTTGTTAAAGACTAGGTGACACGATTTATTGGCAGTTTTAAGGCGGTTTGTTACCTGTGAAGGTCGCTTCGGCCTCGTTTTTATTTACCACATAAGACTGTTAATGAACTTCATTGGTTTCCAATTGAACATGCCTTTCTATTTTTTGAGAAGTTTATATAAAATGGCAAAGAGGTATAAGAGACATTGCTTGAATTCTAGTTTATTTCATCATGGGTTGATCAAGATGTTGTTAGTCCATCATTTACAATTGCAGGGTGACGATTGGGATACTTTCCTATCTCGAAATGGCTTTGTTACATCCAGCCCCATAGAGGTTGATAGGCCCATGTTAGAAGAAACCCCTATCCCTTCCATTGACAGAATAGTCTCCTCATCCAAAGAACCCTGTGATAGGGCCATGATCGATGAGTCTATGTCTGAGCAACAAGATGCTGACCCCAAGAGTCATTGAATTTCATGAGCGTGAGCAATACGTCTGCCCTAACACCTTTGCAAAAACCGTAAACAAAACCTCACACAAACTATCTAAAAATGACTCGGATATAGGGTTTAATAACAAAAGGGCAGTGAGATTAATATCTAAGAGCCTACGAAATAAATCGAAGTCTCATATGAGCTCGATCAAAGCAATTGAGGTCCATGAGAGCTCTGATATTGAGATCGAGAAATTCTTGGCAAGAGAAGACCCAAGTTACCTCAAACCGGATCTCATACAGACCTACGATTTTGTAAACAATATGCCATCATGCTTGAAACATAGCAAAGGATTTCCGGGGATCAAACTCTGTAAAAAACCCACAGACAACAATGGTAGCGTTCTAATGCACGACCATGGGTTTCCTCAACCAACTATTCCAGATCCACAGTGTGAGGTGTGCTTGTTTTGGATAGATAAGTATTACACAGATGTCCCCTCCCTTCAAGCAAAGATCAAGACCCTCACAACTCAGATTGATTCATTAATGAATGGAAACCACAGAGTCAAGATCAATGCATATAGGCAAGGAAAATGCTTGAAGAGAACTGGAAATGTCATAATAAAAAATGTTGAGTGTGTCAAATAAGTGATTAATTCTGAGGTTTTGTGAGCCAAATTTAGCATTCAGTTGAAAGGTAAACATTTGTGTGATTTTATTTATTTGTTCTTAATTAATATAGATTGAATTGGTTTTCTGTTGTTTAAAATAAGACTCGCTACAAAATCAACAGATTCTGTAGCCAGTCTCTTCTCATTCGAAATATTGAAAAATGTTGGTTAAATGAATATCTAAATTTATTTATTTTCATTTTTTTCTTTCAGGATATCGTGCAGCTTGTGGAGACATAATTATATGGAGCATTTCTGGGGTCATTAGCCATTTCTTTGGCTCATTTTGTAAACAAAAACATTTTTTTTTTAATCTTAAGAGATACAGTTTGATATTGAGTGGTTTTAATTACCCTCTATTTTTGTAATTAGTAAATCATCCTGGGATTTGATTCTATCTTAGAAGATAGGATGCTTAGTTTTCCTAAACTCTTTAAATATTACATCTTTTTGTAATGAAACCATCATGGCCTGGTGCAGAAGATGGATGATTAATTTACAGACTTTAATGGAACAACAATACACATTTCGGCTTTAGCTTCTTGTGGATGGTGTATTCATTTAAGTTTCGTTTATCCTGATATGATAATAGGTTTTGATAGCTTTAGTCTTCATGATTTATTATGTTTTTGGAGTCCTCATGATTTATTATGTTTTGGGATAATTCCTTTATAAATGTTGTCCATAAATGATGCTTCAGATATTAATCATGTGATCATCTAGTCAACTTCAATTACATGATTTCTCCTTAATTTTCGTTGAAAGATTAAATGCAATGTTATTGCTAACCGATTTTTCTTATAGTAATTGCTTGTAATCATGAGATCACAGTAACTATTTGTATCACTCTTTCTGTTATTAAAATTCAACTGCCAACACAATTGTTTTGCATTTATTCAAAATAGATTTAAGGTTCATTGCAAGTTTTCCTCCTGGACAAGGTGGTTAGATGTTCTCTGATAATATAGATGTTTGGATTCATATCATTAGCTCGCTAATATGTTAGCTCATTTACATTTTTTTGCTATTTGTTTATCACCAAAATTCGAATGTATGGTTTGGCTTTTGACTATCCATAAGTTTCCATTTCATATCATTTTCTTTATTAGTTTAAGACTTATAAAGGAAAAATCAAAAAATATTTGTATGTGCTTTCTTTATCTTCTTCTTCAAAGTGGTCATTTTCACATTGAGTTTCGTAAGATTAGATTAAAACTTGCAGCTTGTAAATAATGTCCATAAATAAGATTTATCTATCTTTTTCTTAAATACATCTACTATAGTTACATTAGAGCATATGTATATATATATATAGTGTTTAGTAATTAGATAGTTATTTCTTTCTTTTGTTTGTTTCTTTTAGGATTCTTGGATTGGCTAACGGAGCCATTAAACCTGTCAGAACGAGTTATACCAAACAACATGTGTTACTTAGACAAACCCAAACCAGACTCGTTCTTCGAATTGATGGACGATCATTTTCACCCGTCAATAGACTGTAACATGTTTTTTTTTGAGAATGTAGTGACAATATTTGGATGTCTAAGGATATTGATGAGTGATCAAGGGACCCACTTCATCAACAATAAAATTGGGGAAATAATTGAAGATTTTAAATATACCACCATAAGAGTACTCCTTACCACCCTCAAGCAAATGGAACAGTGGAAGCCTTCAACAAGATTTTGGAGAATGCCTTGACAAAGATTTGTAATGTAAACATAGATGATTGGGATTTAAAGGTACCAACAATACTTTGGGATTATAGAACTACCTGCAAGAAATTAATAGGAAAAACACAATTTAGATTGGTATATGGACAAGAAGCAATAGTTCCCATAGATTATTTAATACCAATTCTATGCATCGCAACAATCATAGACATGGCAGAAAATGGCGCAGTGCAAGAAAGATTGATTCAACAGATGGAATTAGAAAAAGACATAATCATGGCAGGTTTCCATCAAGAGGTACAGAAGGAAAAATATAAAGCATGGAAAAACAAACATATCAAGAAGAAGAAGGTTAAGGAAGGATATATGGTTCTCCTCTATGACATTAAATACTTACAACACCCAGGGAAGCTCATAATGCATTGGCTAGGGCCACTCAGATAAAGTTTGTCACAAATGGAAGTGGTGTACAACTGCAAGACTTAATAGGAAAGGAGGTGAAAGGAATGGTGAATGATAATCAAATGAAACTGTATTGGGACATTCGACCCACTAACTCTCAATAGTTGTAGCGCAATAAGTAGACTTTTACATATTGTAAAAAGTAGGAGCTAAAAGAAGAAAAAGGAAGATAAAAACATAAAAATGAAGAAAAAAATAGAAAAATGAAGAAAAAAACCAAAAATAAGAAATTAGGAGGAATAAGTGATTCAGGAATGACATCACGCAGCAAATGGTGCGACAAAATTTGGAATACTGCACATAGGAAAAGTTAGACACTTCACAAATGATAGGAAAAAGTGAATATAAGACAAAACATTAATGATCGGTCTATAAAAAGGGAAAAGCACGGGCAAGTTTGACACTTGGCGAATTTTGAGAAACTAAGCACTTGAGAGCATGAGAAAAGGGTGATCGATCAAGAGGAGAATTAAATCGTTTGAGTGCAAGAATAGTTCGATGGAACCTTGCAAATTGGTGCTCCTAGTCGATTTGTGCAAGTAACCCGACAGTCCGGCCGAAATAAGGAACGAATGGCAGAACTAGATAATTTTGTATAGTTGGAGGACATAAAAACATATGAGAATGAATCAATCAGTGCCACCAAAGTAGAGGAAGAACAATCAACAATGGAACAGGTGCAAGCGGTTCCAAGCGTAGAAAACCCTAACGAAAATGTGAACCCTAGTTCTGAAAACCCTGGAACAACATAGGAAAATGGAAATAAGAAGAAGAAATATAGCGTAGATGAAGTCCTGGTGGATGGAGATAAAGGAAGAAGATGAACCTAAGGAGGAATCCATAGAGGAAACCCTAACCACAATTCAAAAGAGGAAAGCACCAAGCACGATGGAAATCATATTACCCCATATTCCTGATGTTGTAGTCGCAGTGGAGGACATGTTAGGGAAGGCGCCGAAGCTGAAGTATGTGAACCATGACATAACTGACATAGAAAAGTTCCTAGACTTCACACAATAAGAATACTTGGAGGATAGAGGGGAGGTAGGACCCCTAAGGAAACCTATTCTAGAGCTCGAGAAGTGGGCTACAAGTATCTACAATTTGGGCATGATGAATCTATTGGACATTCCACACTTTGGTCACGGTAAAAACGTGGGATTGTGTGTCAAAATATTATATTCCAGGGTACACAGACGTATCCTGTGGATGGATAGGCCAGTCACCATCGACGTGGATCTCATAGAAAATATCACAAAATTTCCTACCAGTGGAATAAATCGAGAGGACTACCTGGACAATAAATCTAGGGATAAAGAGATTGCAGAGGAAGTGACAACCTAGTTCGGGACAAACAGGGGAACCCAAGGACTCATCATCAAGGAAATTAATGATCAGGAAACAAGGTTTTCTACAAAATTGATGGCTTGCAAACTATTGAGAAAGTGAAGAAAGGAAGAAGCCCCAATAGGAGTGATAGCAATAACTGTGCAGTGTGCTAAGGGCGTCATATTCAACTGGGTACCATACTTTTTGAACCAATTTCTAGTATATTGTCGAGATGCACAAGATAATGTAATGGGATTCCATCACTCTTGGTTGCTAATTCTGATAGTAGTGGTGGGATGGAAGGAGCCAAAATTTTCCTATTTTCTAGACAGGAAGGGAAAGTGTTATGCAACACACTACAAAACATTGTGGCAAGAAAAGGCCCCAAGAACCAATAGACTAACAATTCAGTATTCTCCATGTTCTTGGAGGATATGAAACAAAATATAACAAATGTATGGAGGATACCAGTGGAAGTGGTGGAAGGGAATGAATGCATTACAAATTTCAAAGCATCAAGAGATCATATATGGATCTAGGCCACAAGGGACCCAAAGAAGAAGTGGTTGGAAATGAGATATTGCACATCAATGGAAAAGGTAGACTGGATTATAAAAGACTGGACCATGTAGTGCAAGGTGCCAACAATAAATAAAGGATCTATCAGAGGTAGGAACATATAAAAAGACAAGAAATCTAGCTGAAAACACTAGAAAGGCTGCAGAGCAAGGCCAAGCTTCAAGAAGTAGTGTAGCCAACAAGAAACCCAGACAGAAAGAGAAAGTATCAAGGACCAAAGTTAAAGGAGATAGCAATAGTTCTCACCCAAAGGAAGTACAAGATAGGGAGGCATAAAAAAAGAAAACTGAGGTGTAGAAATCAACCCTAACTAAGGAGAGAACGAGAGCATAAGAAGTAGAAATCAGGAAAAATATGAAGTACCAAAAAAATCACCCAATGATTACGATCACAGAGGATGATGTTGAGTGAGTAGTAGACAAAGTCCAAGATAGAGGAAAAGATGTGGTATGCATAGCAAAGGCGCAAAGGGAGGAGATTGTGGAAAAAATGGTCGAAGTCCACGAAATATTACAGAGGATACAAATAGATACATTGCATCACCCAACAACATAGTAGACATAGAAATAACCAGACACATTAGCATAGAAAGAGCAGGAAGATACCATGAGGACAGTAGTAGTGAGAAATGAAAGATTCAGAGTCACACAAGATATGTTAGAGATGGATGAAAAAATAGTGCAGAGACCAATAAACGATGTGGAGAATATGGATTTGGTTATGGCAAAAATACCCACAAAATCCTTATATGGATTGCAAGTAAGTGTAATGCAGGAAGTGTGAGCTAGGGTGGATGCCACCAACCTAGCAATCGACTAGGAGGTGGAGATTATGCAAGTAACATGTGAGAAAATCACACTGGAAAAGGAGGAAGAGAAGAAACACCCCAACAATATGGAGAATAAGCTCACATAGGTATACAAGAGTATACCTAACTGCATATAGGCACATGAGGTTACAAAAGAGGTGGAGATCCAACAAATTGCCCAGACCATGGAGAGGTACAAGAAAGAAATATAGGAGCTAACATAGAATTTAACTCTAAGCACACGTCCATGTTGGTGCAAAGTTGATTAGACCAGGGTCCTTCTCAGGTTACCAGCAAAAGGTACCAAGTACTCTAGAGAACTGGAATTTTCATCTTCTCCGGAGAGAAGAAGTCTCACCTGAAGTGTAACCAAGACAAGAAGATAGGGAAGGGCAAGGAGAATACTTAGGAATATTTCTAGAATCTTCAAGATGCGCCACATCCTTATGCAAGATGAACCAATCAAAGATCAGATATGAACTCATTCATAACTAGTAATAAATACAACAAAATTGCGACAACATTTGAAAACAGTTATAGTGCATTGATCTTATTAGACATAAAGAAGTAAAGTAAAGAGACAATTCATAATCATGAACAAAGAATTACACAATTTATTTCAGAATTTCAGGTCCTTCCATATATATTATCATCAAAAGAGCTTCTCAGATAAAATTTGACAGATACAAGTCTTTACTCCGTTACAAGCTTTCTGGCTCCGGACTCATTCCTCAGAAGTCTATCTACCCTTCTCCCAAAATGAATACGAATTACAATCATAGAACCTACATGGAGTAAATGATAATATGTCTACACCCTCTATTCCATCTACCCATCTAACCCTTTACAATCATATACATCTCATATATATAGGATGGTCGGGATCTTGTGGCTTTAGACTTCACATGCTTTCTTGTTCTTGTTCTGTTGTAACTTATTTTTCCTTGTTGGTGTTGTGTTGTCCCTCTTTCCAACCATTTTCTGTTTCTTTGCTTTCGCTATTGTCCAACTCCTTTGTGTCTTGTGCAACTTATGTTTGACCAAAATTGTGACTGCAGTCTTCCTTGCACAACTTCTACCCAAAAAGAAAGAGCCCAACAGGATCCAACCACAATTCTTGACTCGCCCTCGAGTCAAGTCATTGGCTCTTCCATGGTGATTGGGAATTCCTATTTCTTTCCTTTACCCCCTGTCTCTACTTTTCTTTCATCTTCTACTTGCGCTCTTTCCTTTTCCACCTCTTCAAATGAAGGGCCCAACTCTGGGACCAACTCCAAGGCCCTCTTCCTTATTTCTTGAAAACCAACAATTTTTTCTTACGACTTCTTGGAAAGGAGTGAGGCTTTAGCTACAAACTGTTGAGTTGCATCTGTAATGCATCCTGTAGGCTTGGATGCGACCATGGAATTCCATTATGAATCAGTTGTAGCATCTTCATATATGTTTTTTGAAAGATAGGTTGAAACTCCCGTAGCTCTTTCTTAGTTACTGATTTCACTTCAAATAGAGAATTCAACTCGTTATCTGCCTGCTGGATATGATCAAATATTTCCTGTTTCTCCAGCGGATCCATGGTGACAACAACTTATTCGTTAACCAATTGTGTCTTTTCACACACATATTCCATAGTTTGGTTGGGCCTTGAAATGATACCCATCCAATCGATAAATTCATGAAATATCCTCGTGCAGTCTGTTGTTCGTTTGTGCAGTGTTGCTCTAGCATTATTTCCTTCCAACACTAATTTTCCATCTGCTCTACTTCTTGCTAATTCTCTCTCAACTGTGCTTCCAGTTTCTCTGTGTGAATGGCCATTTGTGACCATGATCCCTGGATTAGCTTAATCTTTTGCTCATGCTCTCTCGTGGCACTAGATTTCGGCAGTTGTGCTATTTCCTTCCTTATCTCTAGCCAGGATTTGGCAAGCTTCTCCTGGACTCTTTTCAGTTTTTTCTCTACTTGGACCTTCATGTACTCCTCTTGTTTCCTGCATGATTTGGCAAGGAGTAATTCCTCCCTTGAAAACATTGTGTCCCTTTCGGCCCGATGGAGCATCTTCTCCAGTTGATCAATTGAGGCTCTGATCATCCCTACCAGTTGTGTTGATGGCCACTGTGCGAGGTCAGTAGAAGAAGTGGTGAAATCCTTGGGTACTTGGACCTGCAATGGGAGTCCACTAGCCTTCAGATGCTCTGAAGGTGTCTCCACCTCTTCCTCTCCTGTGTATGGACCAGACACAAGTATCAACCTCAATGCTGATGGGAGGAATGGTAGAAATTTTGTTATTTCCAGGCAGAGTTGCTTCAACTCTGTGCACTGCTCGGGGTTCTGGAGTACTAGCTCCATTTTTTCCTTCAATGACGTTGTAGTCTATCCCGATGCCATCAAGTTCCTTCTAAACCTATTATACTTCTACCTCTTTTTGGACCTTGACTTCTGGGGTTGCGCACCTTTGGATAACACCCTCAACCTTGGTCATTGAGGGAGTGCGTTGAGGACTTGGGACTTGCAGTATTGGTATAGTTTTCATCTTCACTGAAGGAAAAGTGTCTTGAATTGGTACAAAAGGTACAATCTGTTGGATTTGGACTTCAGGGTTTGGACCAATGAGTTCTGGTCTCTGTTCGAGTAGCTCGGGGGAGGGGTCCAACTCCATGGGCTCTGGGTCAGTGGTTTGGAATGGGATGGTGATTTATCGAGTTGGAAATTGGGGTTATGGGGGTGATGGGGGTCGTTCATTAATGATGGTGGTGGATTGAGTGGTGTCAAGCTCAGGGTCATCCTAAATATCAATAATTTGGGCCACTTGAGTCAATGCTCAAGTACGAGGAATGGTTGAAGATATTGGTTGAGGGTTCAGAATATTTTTAAGGGAGAGCCCCATCCTGGGTTTCTTGGCCAATGGGTCTTCGATGAAGGATGTACTCAAGATGTCGTTGACATATTTACCTGTCAATATGGATTTCCCTGGAAGCTGTGGGAACATGGGCAATGTTCTCTTCTTACGCCCTAGTGAATGCGTCTCTTCCTCCTCCTCTGAATCCATTTGCACTGGAGCCTTTTTATTCTGTTCCTATGGGCTCAAGCTTGATCCTACACCTACTTCCTAGACCTTTTTATTAAAAAGTTCTGCCGATAGAAGGTAGTGCATCCCCAACTTGTGTGGGTTGCGCTTCACTCCTGGCCATGACATGACCTCCTTGTCGAAGGCCTCTTCATCCATATAGAATGGAAGCATCCGGGAGTTGAAGTTTTGTCACTTGGAATGTTGTCGCTAGACAAATGTGTGGTGGAGGTTCATGCTCAATGCAATGTTTTGCGTGTTCAGGTTGAGAAACTCCTGAGGTATGTGCAACCTCTGAGTTACGTCCAACAACTTGTTATACCATTTCGAGAATGTTGTGTTGTTGAATGCAGTGTTCTCCGAGTTCGACCTTTATTTCCAAGGCTTGAACATCTTTGCCAATCAACCCTTGTCTACTGGCGATAACGGTCTTCCTGCATGTGGCATCCACTTCAGCATGGAGAATGAAACTAACAAGTATTCGTAAGTGAAGTTGTCACTCTTCTCCTGTGCTTCCTCGTATGCGACCTAGAGTTCTTACAACAAGTAACTGCACTAATTTAACAAAACACCATTAGCATAAAAGTATGCCACTGATAGGGCATCCAATGTACATTCACCTTTGTAATATGACTACATGACCTTGCTATAAATTACATAGCAAGAAGTCGTGGTTGTCTCGGGTAGAATGGGGTCAATCTTGGCTGTGCGCCCCCCCCCTTGAGTGTGAAATCGTTCATACAATCTAGGTTCTCCTTTTTTCTTCCCATGCTTGTTGGGACCTTGAAATCCTTTGGATACATCTGTTGTGGGGTATTCTACCCTACGGACTAATAAGCTAGGGATCTAAACTTATACACAGATCATGACCCTTAAGATTTAACTTTTAACCTCCTACCCAAAATCTCAACCCTTTTTCAAGCAAACATGGGAAGAATCGACTCACCTTTTTAACGATTGAAGTAGATCCTCCGTTGAGCCTTCTATTTCCTTGCTGCTGCTGCCCCTTCTACAAATCTTCCTGCAATCAAGGTAAGACTATACATGCATGCTACTAATTTACTAGAGGGTTAGA
>SNQJ01S0033005.1:70484-122597 GCA_010110895.2 Picea sitchensis
GCCAGGTAAACCTGTATAGTGCATTTTAGGGTTATAACAACATCGTCGCCTTTGATGGATAATCCAGTAAGATGATGGATATCCTCCACATGAATTGGGTATCTTCTATCTAGCCATAGGGTCCTGTCGTGTACCCTTCTAATGAATAACTTGGTACATCTTGCAACCTCACCAGTAGTGCCGAACACTGGAAAATATCTGAGATTCATAATCATGGAGTTGAAGAGGTGGATGAAATCCGGATTCAACATGAACTACATTCCTCCCAACTCATCTGGAGCGACACTCCAGAAGACATAAATGTTCAATTGCAGGAACAAAACCTGGTTTGTTAGGTCAAGGTCGAGGAGTTTAACCTATTTTACCTTCCCTTTGAGATTGCCCATGATCTTGACCCAGGGATCACATGGCTTGTCCAGAACTACATCCTTAGAAACTGCACTTCTTCTCCCTATAGCACTCGACATAGTGATTTTGGACTGTCAACAGAATTCGATAGGATAAGTGGGATTGGGGATCACGACTGAAGGTCGAGGGATTTCACAGGCTTGAGAACAATTCTAAATTCTCAAGGCACTAATTTCTCTCTAGGAAACAATACATCTTACACCAAGTTCACATAACCTTATACTCGAAATTAGCTGGTAAGTTCTGTAATAATTTCTAAGGCTATTCATCATTAACTCTACAAACAAAACTTGGAGATGAGTTATCCAATGTGACTGTTTAACAGGGTAAACCTATTGGGTGATCCTAGAATTTACTCAGCAAGTTGGTCAGGGACGTGGCCGACTTCAGACCTTACTGTTTAATGGATGAGAATCTTGGCACAAATACTGATGGAATTTTCACATATTGCAGCTTTATGGTTTAACAAAGTTCAGATGGGTTACTGTAGCAGTCATAAAGGCTATGACTGGACTGGGTTCGTGTGGCACATGGACTAGGATTGCATCTAGATTCTATCTCCCTCCGACCACAAAGGGGTCCTCGTCACATTTAATGACTGTTATTAATGGATTCATGGCTCTTCTAATCCTACATTGCCGAGTAAGAATTTCTACCTCAAAACAACACTTAGACGGAAAAAAATGAAATACATGTCACGACGCAACAATTCACACTCCGACTTTATTAACTAAATTCACATAAATTGCAAAAAAATCAAATCTAACTACTATACATGCTCCTTTGGACTAGATCAACAATCCTTTAGCTCAGTTCTGAGACATATAGGGTTTTAGGTGAGCGCCATTCACCCATCCTGGCCAAAGTATACCATCTAGTTGCACGAGTCTAACTGCTCCCGAGGGTCGGATATCAACAACTATACATGGCCCCAACCAATGCATGGACAATTTTCCTGGATGTTTCTGGTATCGACTGTCATAAAGTAGGACCTTATCTCTTTGCACAAATGTTTTAGTCTTAATGTGTCTATCATGCCAATATTTCTTCCTTGCTTTACCCACTGATTGATGAAAGTCTGCTAAAAAATTGGTCTCTTTAAGTTTTTGCAATTCTATAAGCCTTTGCGTGACTGATTCATCCTCCGACATGTGTGTAATATATGCAATGTAGATACTTAGGGTAATGAATTATGCAGGTACCACATCCTCTTTCCCATAGACTAGCTGAAATGGAGTATACTTGTGGATTTTATTTGTGGTTTTCCTTTAAGCCCATAAAACTGTTGGGACTCTGTCATCCCAATCTTCCCTATTTTTTCAACAAACCTTCGTTAATCCTTTCTCCAGAATATTTTTAAATGCCTCTACAGTGCCATTGGATTGCAGATGGTAGGGGATACTTTTATGATGTTGAATTAAGAACTCTGTTGTAATATTTTCTATTGTACTATTGATTAAATGACCACCCTGATCACTGGTCAGACTTCTAGGACATCCAAACCAAGTGATAATACTTTCAAAAATAAACTTGGCACCAATATTGGTTGACCAATCCTGGACAATTTCTCTGTCATCCCAACGTGTAAGGTAATCAATTGCGGTAATAATATACCTATCCTTTGAATTCTTAGTTGTGGGGTTGATCGGCCCAATGAAGTCAACCACCCATTTATCAAATGATTGCATAACTCGAAATGGTTGAAGAGGCAATTCATCTTGTCATGATGGCTTTCCCACTCTTCGATAGATGTCGYGAGATATAGCATATGCATGTGTGTCCCTAAAGAGTGTGTCCCACCATAATCCAACTTGGAGGACCTTTTTCATAGTGGACTTTCCTCCAACATGGCCTCCTGCAAYTCCACTGTGGYACTTCCATAGTATGTCTTGTTTTTCATGATCTAAGACACACCTCTCGAGGATACTATATAGGCCTAACTTATACAATTTCCCTGCAATCAATTGATAGTCCGCTGCTCTAACCACTATATGACGTTTCTGAGTTGCGGAGTATGTTTCTGGGCAAACCCCTGTGCTTAAGAAGACTTCTATGTCTTACAGGTATTCTGGTATGGCCTCAACCCGGAACAAGTCTGCATCTGGGAGCGGATCATCGACTGCTCTACCAATTTCTCCTGACTCTAATCTAGACAGGTGATCAGACCCCATGTTGCATCTTCGAGGTTTAATGATCAACTCAAATGAAAATTACTGAAACAATAAAAACCATCGATAGATTCTTCCTTCCAAAAAAGGCTTGTTAACTAGATATTTCAATGCATAATGATCAGTAAAGAACTTAAAATGAGAGGCTAACAAGTAATGTATAAACTTATGCATAACGTAAATAATAGCTAAACCCTCATTTTCTGTGGTTGTATAGTTGTGCTCATCTTGCGACAAGTTCCTACTAGCAAAGTAGATAGGATGATCCATGGATCCATCCCCTGGTTGTGCTAATATGGCTTTTAGGGAAATATATGATGCATCTTCGTGCACATGAAATTCGTTCTCCCAGTTTAGAAATATCATAATAGGTGTTGTGCTGAGTTTTTTCCTTCAAGATGTTGAATGCTTTATCTCACTCTGGTGTCCACTAGAATGCTTCTGAATACTTTAGTATATTTTCCAGAGGTGGAGTAATGTTTTCATACCTTCTGATAAACCTATGATAGTACCATGTGTGCCCCAGCATGGAGCGCAATTGTTTGGAACTTGTAGGTGGTGGCATGTTCACAATAACCACAACTTTGGTTGGGTCTACCAGTACTCCTTCTCGGCATACTATGTGGCCTAACAAATTTCCATGTGGCACACATAAGATACACTTTCTGAGGTTCAAAAATATCTGCAATTACCTACATATATCAAACATTAGACGTAGTAGCACTACATGTTCCTTGAGAAGATTGTATACTGTCTAATCATCCATATAAACTTCTATAAACTTGTAAATAAATTCTCGAAAAAATGCTATTACAATCCAGGAAAAAACTGCAGGGGCATTCTTTAGCCCGAAGGGAATCACATTGTATGCAAATGACCCCCATTCTATTATGAATTTGTTCTTATTTTGGTCTTCTTCAACAATCCTCACTTGGTGATACCTTAAAAATCCATCTGTAAATGAGTAATATTTTTTCCCTGCAACTTGTTCTAGCACTTCATCAGTAAAAGGTGTTGGGAAAGTGTCATGCACACAGGCAGAGTTAAGGCTTATATAGTCTACACATACCCTAATTTCCTCTGTACCTTTATTACTTTGGATGACTATTGGGCTAACCCATTCTACTTCTTCCATTGGAAAAATAAGTCCAGCCTCAAGCATTTTGTCTATTTCCCTCCTAACCTTCTCTTTCACTCTGGGGTTAAGGCGATATGGTCTATGCCTTAGAGGCTTTGATCCTATTTTTAGTTCAATTTTCGTCTCTCCCATAGCTTCTTTAATTCCTTTTAGTTCTGAGAATGTCTTTGGGAATAAGTCCTCATACTCCTGCAACAGGCTATGTATTTCTTGGCTAGTTTTCTCATCCCAGTAATCTCCTACCATTGCTATATTAGGTTGTTCTATAGTTCCTATATTGACTTTTCGTAACTTCAATGGATAATTATAAGAACTATCAGTCTGGTTGGGTATGGTGTTCTGAATTTCTTTTCTTCCTTATGTTTCCTTAATGGCTAAGTTTCTCAATTCTTCTAAATCATCTGGCTTTTCCAAATCCTTCTCAATCTTATAGCATTCTATAGGTATCATGTTCGTGTCTAGGTGAAGGTTAAACAAAAGTGCTTGGCTATGCTTTGCACATAACACTAGGTCTGATTTCTGTTCACCAACATCAGTAAAAAGGAATTCTTTAATTCTTTGCAGGACTATCTTAAGCTCAGGGTACTTACTTGTAAATGAGAAGTCCTTGCAAAATTGATCTACTAACGTTTTCTAGTTGTTGGTTTGTCTTCTGGTTTCTTCTTGCATGTACCAAGATTTCGGAATTAGACCTAGAGAATGGGGAAATAATTGAACCCACAAGAGATATTCTATTTTCGCAACTTGTCATTGTCTCACACATTGTTCAATATGTGCTTTAGGATCGGACCGTCCCTTGAATAGTTGTGCAACTTGGAAATACGTTTGAATATCTTATTCCAACTTCTCCTTATATTGATATCTATATCAGATAGATTGCTTCACATCCTTCCAGTTCTTAATCCGGGCTTTGTGACTATTCCACCATCTAGAAGGGGTGTCCTGGAGGGATAAGTCCAGAACTAAAATCATTTGATCCTCCTCTATCTTTTCTTCCATGCTAACCAGAAAATTGTCAAATTCTGAGGTACCATCGTATATTGGGTGTTCTCTGACCTCAGTTCCAAACCATCTAGTTGCTCTGACAGTTGCGCATCTTCTTGAAAATATTTCATATGAACCTTACTGCCAACTGTCAAATGATAGTTCAGAATCTCCGTTTGCTGATTGTATGCTCCTCCAACTTACTGATCCATAAGCCGTAGGATTTATGTAGTCTTCTCTTGTTCCTGCTGTTACAACGTATATCTGCTCCAAATATTCTCCTTCCATATTATTTTCTGTTGGCTCCGTGTATCGATGGCCTACATATGGATCCAAGGGTTGAACTAMTTTTATTCCATCTGCCTCAAATGTCATAGTGTCTCTCTTTAGTTCAATCACCACATAGTTATCGTAATCCCAATCGATACCAACTATTTCCACATTCTCCAGTCTTCCTATWGGAAAAATAYAGTATTGATTGGCCATTCTTAACTGGATTGGGGAATATGTCAACTAGGGATTCACTAAAGCCTCCCAAGTCTTTTTAGGCAGTATGTTAACATCAGATCCTAGATCAAACATAACATCCTTAATCTCAAACTCATATAGATGGGCTGCTAATATAAACTCTTTTCCAGTCTATCTTTTCCTTCTTTGCACTCTCTGAGTATTATTCTTAGGAAGATTAGTCCCTATTCTAGTTTTTGGAGATTCTTCAGTTCCTAGGACTAGGTGCAGGGCATTGCACAACTTTTTTGTCGGCTGGTCATTCCCAAGAATATCAAAAAACAACTAAAACCAAAGGTCAACTACATTTTGTGACTGCTCAGGTTGTCTTATCGAGACTACAGGGTTTGGAGGTGCAGGGGGTGAAGAAGGGGCTTGCACAATCTTAGGATAAATGATAGGCCGAGGGGGGTTTTCGGGTTTTCTTCCGTCTCCAGACCAGGGATACTCTGGAATAATTCTATTTCATTTTTAAAGAATAGCTTTTGTTTCAGAGGATCATACATGTCCTCCTTAGGCACTTCTTTTTGGATCTGAGTTAAATTATCAACATCTGTACCAGTCTTTTATCTTCCTCGAGTAACGATATTAAGGTTGGGTATATGTCCCTTAATAAATCTCTTTATCTTTGAGCTTATGATATTAGTTCCTCATTGACGTACCTGATCTTCCCATTTCACAATTAGCTCTGGGTAGTCTTCATTTGCATGCCCATTGGTTTTGCAGTGAGAGCACCATGGTTGCCTTGGGTGAGGAAAATATCTAGCCATGTGGCCTTTCTCATCATAGTTATAACATATACTTGGTCCTCTTCCCCTATTTCTTCCTCCTCTGAATTCTCCTCCAAATCCACCTCCTTGACCTTTTCCTAGTCCCTGAGGGGTTCAATTCACCCTGAATGATGTTTGATCCAGTCTGTCTACAAGTGCATCCAATTCTCTACACTGATTTGTAGCATGTGTGGTAGATGCAAAAAACTCACAATGTTCAGTATTAGATACTATTGAATACTTCTAAATAATGGGGCACTATCTTGGTCCATTCCCATTGATGCAGGATCATCTTCGACATTAAGCGAGCCAGCGTAGAGGCAGTCAGACAGCTAGAAGGAGTGCCAACACAAATTTTGAAATCACCTTGAAGTTGTTGTGCAATCTTAAATGAAGTCATTAATAAGAAGCACACTTGTATATGTAAAAAGAATTTGAGCGATTTCTCTCGTCCTTAGTAGGTAGAAGGCATTTAAAGTAGTTAATACAGGTAGATAGAATTTAATTCTAGATTAGACAGTTTTAGAGCGCAAGAGGGAAACGGGATATAGACACCCTCATTGTGTATTGTAACATTGTTGTGAAGCATTGGAGCATAGGAGATGCAGAGAGCTGTGTAAGAACACCCATGTACAGATATTTGGATTAATAGAAGAAGTTGATTCAAATTCATGGTTTTTGTGTTTGTTCTCTATATATTGATGTTAATGATATGCTCATGAATGTTTGCTTCCTATTATACATTTGCTTTATATGTTGTGTATATGATTTCATGTTTGAGTTTGAAGTCTGAAAGGAAGAAGGAATGAGTTTCAATTGTTTCTCTATCTAAACAAAGATTCCTGCAAGGAGTGCATTCGAATTGTCCGCAAGGAGTGCGTTGACAGAGGGTTCAGATAGAGATAGCTTTTGTTCTCATTCGCTCTAAGGTGCAGATAGATATAGGAGCCGTGGAAGGCATGCGCAGGCTAAGTGAAGTCTCAGGGTTGCAAACCTGAGTGAAGTGTTTAGAGACTGCTGCTGCAGGTGTGCGTAGGGTTGAAGGAATTTTAACACTTGAAAGTGGCTGAAGATTGCCGCAAGGAGTGCGTGCAAGAGTCTTTTTTCTAAGTCTCAAAGTTATAATAAAGCTCAGGAAGGATAAGGCCTTCGAAATTGTTGAAGGGCAGCACAAGGAAGCTGTGATTGGAAGTTCGTAAGAAGCGTCGTGGGTTTGCACTACAGGTGGATGAGTTCCATGAAGGAACACTTGGTCATTCACAGAAATCGCCAAAGAAGGACAGACGGTCGGTATTCTCCAAGGAGGATTCGCGACATCCCATGAGTCGTTAGATCTCACAAAGGAGAAGAGGAGATACCGTGAGTATTGTCTAAGAGTTCAAAGCTCAGGAGGGGCAGGATCGGTGATCTAAGTCGTAAGGGCCGTTGGATCGACCCGAAAATTTCATATCGGGTTTTTGTGGTTCGAAGTCCCATGAACATTGCAACAGGAATCGCAAAATCACGATACGCGATATCCCGACGGTTACGAGAACAGTGTGGGGCCACAGGAGTCAGTGAGTGGACAGGTGGCACACTGTATCAGGGTTTCGCAGCGAGAAGTCCTGAAACATATGCATTAGGATTCGCGATTCCGCGAAGTCCAAAATCCCGATAGAGGTGACAGGGCATTGAAAATTCAAATTGCGCATGTGTCAGAGTTTCGAAGTATCGGGAGTCAAGAGTCGATAAGACAGGTTGTTCAAAATCGTGAGTGCCCAAATCATGATAGAGAAAATCCTGAAAGGAAAAGGTAAAAGGTCAGCGTTGACTGGTTGTCGGGCTTCGGGGATTCGAGAGTCCAACGTTTGACCACTGACCTCGCGAAGTCGTGAAGTCCGATCTCCCGATTGTAAAGAGGATATCCCGAGAAGAGTTTGTTGTGGGTGCAGATTTCTCGATATGGAAATAAAAGAACCGTTGGGAGTTCTTCGAGCCATGGAAGGAGGAAAGATCCTGTGTTGACCTGGACCTCCCGACCTGCGGGTTGTGTAGGGAGGGCGTCGACATCAAGTTTGGTATCAGAGCCCAGAAATTTTCTTTGCTTTCTGTGGCAGAGAAAGAGAATTCACCATGCCGCCAAGGAGAAGAGACAGGCAAACACGAGTTTATGAGGGAAAATTGGATGCAGAGGAGCTTCTAGACTGGATTAGAGCTCTAGACACATACTTTGACTATGAAGATGTCGAAGAGGATAAGAAAGTCTAGAATGTTGTCACGAGATTGAAAGGACATGCAACATTGTGGTGGGATAAACTACAAGCTGATAGACACTACAAAGGCAAGCAGAAGATCAAAAGCTGGGACAGAATGATCATGAAGATGAAGGTGAAATTCATCTGCAGGGATTACCAAATTACTCTGTTCAGAAGGATGCAGAACCTGAGACAGAAGATGATGACAGTGAAAGAATACACTGAGGAATTCTATAAACTGAACATCAGGGCAGGTCATCGGGAGAGCGATGATGAAAAAGTTTCTAGATACATGAATGGCCTGAGATATGATATCCAGGATGAGATGAGCATGGTAACCATCCGAATGGTGGAATATGCTTATTAGATGGCTCTGAAAGTGGAAGAGAAGTTGAGCCAAAAGCAGATTCAGAGGGGCCGAGGCAAAAGTCACCCTAGAGGCAGAAGTCAGCCCAGAGGAAAATCATTTTCCCAGGATAAATACCAGAAGCCCAAGGAGGAATGGAAGAAACCTCAGACTCAAACTGAGAGAGGTGGAACCTCACAAAGAGGGCAACATACTGAGCAGAGAGGAGATTATGCAGATAACAACCCTTTTCCTCATACTAGAGGTAGAGGAAGAGGAAGAGGTGGAGTAATAACATGCTTCACATGTGGAAAGAATGGGCACAAGTCTTATGAGTGTCTGGATAAGAAGAAAGAGAGTGGAGAAGCTCACATCACCGAAGCACAGAGGTGGGATGTTGAGGTAGAAGACGCTGAAGGCGGAAGATCGATGATGATGAAAAAATTCCTTTTGACACCTGAGAAAGAGGTGGAAAGTTCAGTTCAAAGGACCCGACTTTTTAGGAATGCATGCAAGACCAAGGATAGGGTATGCAAGGTCATCGTAGATAGTGGTAGCATGGATAATCTCATTTCTACAGAGATGGTAGATAAGCTGGAGCTAGAGACGACTGATCATCCAAGCCCATATAGAGTTTCGTGGCTACAGAAAGGACACCAGGTAACTGTCACTAAATAATGTTTAGTTGAGTTCAAGATAGGTGGATATAATGATAAGATATTGTGTGATGTCATTCCTATGGATGTTTGTCATCTATTGCTGGGTAGACCATGGCAATATGACAGAAATGTGATTCATGACGAAAGACTGAACACATACATCCTAGAGAAGAATGGGAGGACTCACATGTTGCTTCCAATCAAGGATAAGGAGGTGAAGCTGGAAGTAAGCAACACAATACTTCTCATGAGTGGGAAGGAACTTCTTAATGAGGTTAAGAAAAAGGAGGATCCACAGTTTAGTGTGGTCAAAAAGCCTAGAATTGTTTTGACTAGCACCAGGGTAGATGATTTACTAGGCAAAGTTCAGGAACTGCTGGAAGAGTTCTCTGACATATTCGTGGACGAATTACCTCGTTCGTTGCCACCGATCAAAAGTGTGAGTCATCATATTGATCTCATACCAGGAGCCAGTTTTCCAAACAAATCCGCGTACAGGTTGACGCCGCAAGAGAATGAAGAAGTTAAAAGGCAAGTCCAGGAGTTGTTGGACAAAGGATTGGTCAGGGAAAGCTTGAGTCCATGTGCCGTTCCAACAGTACTCACTCCGAAAAAAGATGGAGGTTGGAGGATGTGTACTGACTCAAGGGCGATCAACAAGATAACCATCAGGTACAAATTTCCATTGCCGAGGATGGATGATCTGATGGATTGCTTGAGTGGAGCAAAGTATTTTTCAAAGATTGATTTGAAAAGTGATTATCACCAGATCCGCATGAGAGAAGGTGATGAGTGGAAAACAACCTTCAAGACAAATGAAGGGTTGTATGAATGGCTTGTTATGCCGTTTGGTTTAACAAATGCGCCGAGTACCTTCATGAGGTTGATGAACGAAGTCCTGAGGGAGTTCATCAGAAAATTTGTCATTGTGTATTTGGACTACATACTGGTTTACAGTAAAACAATGGCAGAGCATTTGAAGCATTTGGCTATAGTGATGCAGAAATTGCAGTAAGAGAAACTGTTGATAAATATGAAGAAGTCCTCATTCATGAAGACAGAGCTCATTTACTCAGGGTTTTTTATTTCTACAAATGAGTTGAGGATGGATCCAGATAAGGTGGAAGTGATCAAGAATTGGCCATCACCGAAGAATATTTTTGAGGTGAGAAGTTTTCACGGATTGGCTAGTTTCTACCGAAAATTCATCAGGAATTTCAGTGGAGTTAGCGCAGCGATGATGGATACAGTGAATAAAAGACACAAATCTTTTCACTCGACTGAAGAAGCTAAAAAGAGTTTCAATCTGTTGAAGAGGAAGATTACGGGACAACCGGTTTTGGTGTTACCAGATTTCCAGAAGACATTTCAGGTGAAATGTGATGCAAGCGGATTTGCAATCGGGGCAATCTTGAGTCAGGAAGACAGGCCGATAGCATATTTTAGCAAGAATTTGAATGAAGCAAAAGTGAAGTAATCCACTTATGATAAGGAGTTCTATGCCATTGTTCAAGCATTGAAGAAATGGAGGCATTACTTAATCCCGAAGGATTTTGTCTTATACAGTGACAATCGTGCATTGCAGTTTGTGACTCAACAGGAGAAGTTGAATCAGAGACATGTCAAATGGGTTGAGTATATGCATAATTTCACTTTTGTGATTAATCATATTTCTGGTACTGCTAACAAAGTGGCTGATGCTTTGAGCAGGAAGTGTTTGCTGTTGCAGGAGTTCAAAGTCAAAACATTGGGTTTTGAAGATCTTAGGAACATGTACGCTGATGATCCAGATTTTAAAGAGGCGTATGAAGTAGCTGAGAATCCAGTTCTCAGAGATAAAATCCAATGGGTAGAATACATGATCCAGGAAGGATTGTTGTTCAGGGGCAATCAACTGTGTATTCCGAAATGCTCCACGAGGGAGAATTTGTTGAAGGAGAAACACAGTGGAGGATTGGCAGGGCACTTCGGTCATGACAAGACGTTCACAAAGCTGAATGAGTCATACTTTTGGCTGGGAATGCGAGCAGATGTCAAGAGATTCATGGATAGATGTAGAATTTTCCAGCACTCGAAGGGAAGGAAGCAGAATGTAGGGTTTTATCAACCATTGCCCATACGAGAAAGGTCGTGGGATGAAATTAGCATGGATTTTGTATTGGGGTTGCCAAGAACACAAAGAGGTTTTGATTCAATCTTTGTGGTGGTGGATAGATTTTCTAAGATGGCACACTTCATTCGATGTCAGAAAACCAATGACACAACTCATATTGCGAACCTATTTTTCAAAGAGGTCATTCGACTTCATGGGTTGCTGAGGAGTATAGTTTCGGATCGTGACACTAAATTCATAGGGAATTTTCGGAGGACCTTATGGAAGAAGCTGGGAACTAACTTGTCATTTATTTCAGCTTATCATCCTCAGACGAACGGACAGAAAAAAGTGGTCAACAAAAGTCTGGGAGACTTGCTGAGAAGCTTGGTGACAGAACACCACAGCCAGTGGGACCACATATTACCACATGCAGAGTTTGCTTATAATGACTCAGTTAATAGGAGCACAGGGAAGAGTCCATTTCAAATTTCCTATTGCATGCAACCGAGAGGAATTTATGAACTGAGGGATTTAGAACAGACTGCGACTAGGAGTGCTAGTGCAGAAGAATTCGCAGAGGCGATAAAGAAACTTCATAGCCAGGTGAAGGAGCGACTGCTGAATTCAAGCCAGGAGTATAAGCGTAGAGCAGATCAACATAGAAGACAACTTCAGTTTGAGGTTGGTGACTTGGTTCTGGCACATTTGAGGAAAGAAAGGTTCCCGAGAGGAACGTATAATAAGCTGAAGATGAAGAAAATCGGACCATGTAGGGTCTTGAAGAAATTTGGGGCAAATGCTTATGAAATTGAATTACCCGATGGGATCGAAATTTCTCCGATATTCAATATCTCGGATTTGTACCCCTATAAAGTTGAGGAAGCAGGGACTAGAGATTAGCATCCAGTAATTCAGTGGACAAAGCAGATGCCAGTTGCAGATAAGTTGCAGATGGAGTGCATACTGGACAAGAGAGTGAGCAAGAGGACCAGGCGGAAAGAATACTTTGAGTATTTGGACAAATGGAAGAACCATCCAGTTGAAGATGCCATCTGGGAGAACGAATAAGAAATACAGAATCATGGACAAACCGTGTGGGAGCTCATGGACAGGATCCCATGAAAATTTTCAAGCAAGGGAGTATGATGTAGGAGCATATCCGACATCAAGCGAGCCAGTGGGGAGGCAATCAGACAGTTGGAAGGAGCGCTAGCACAAATTTTGAAATCACCTTGAAGTTGTTGCACAATCTTAAATGAAGTCATTAAGAAGAAGCGCACTTGTATATGTAAATGGACTTTGAGTGATTGCTCTCGTCCTTAGTAGGTAGAAGGCATTTAAAGTAGTTAATACAAGTAGATAGAATTTAATTCTAGATTAGACAGTTTTAGAGCACAAGAGGGAAACATGATATAAACACCCTCATTGTGTATTGTAACGTTTTTGTGAAGCATTGGAGCATAGGAGATGCAGAGAGCTATGTAAGAACACTCATGTACAAATATTTGGATTAATAGAAGAAGTTGATTCAAATTCATGGTTTTTGTGTTTGTTCTTTGTATATTGATGTTAATGATATGCTCATGAATGTTTGCTTCCCGTTATACATTTGATTTATATGTTGTGTATATGATTTCATGTTTGATTTTGAAGTCTGAAAGGAAGAAGGAATGAGTTTCAATTGTTTCTCTATCTTAACAAAGATTCCTGCAAGGAGTGCAGTCAAATTGTCCGCAAGGAGTGCATTGACAGAGGGTTCAGATGGAGATAGATTTTGTTCTCATTCGCTCTAAGGTGTAGACAGATATAGGAGCCGTGAAAGGCATGTGCAGGCCGAGTGAAGTCTTGGGGTTGCGAACCTGAGTGAAGTGTTTAGAGACTGCTGCTGCAGGTGTGCGCAGGGTTGAAGGAATTTCATCACTTGAAAGTGGCTGAATATTGTCGCAAGGAGTGCGTTCAAGAGTCTTTTTTCTAAGGCTTAGAGTTATAACAAAGCTCAGGAAGGATAAGGCCTTCAAATTTTTTGAAGGGAAGCACAAGGAAGCTGTGATTGGAAGTTCATAAGAAGCATCGTGGGTTTGCGCCACAGGTGGACAAGTTTCGTGAAGGAACACTTGGTCATTCGTAGAAATCGCCAAAGAAGGACGGACGATCGATATTCTCTGAGGAGGATTCACGACATTATGTGAGCCATCAGATCTCACAGAGGAGAAGAGGAGATACCGTGAGTATTCTCTAAGAGTTCAAATCTTAGGAGGGGTAGGACCGTTGATCTGAGCCGTAAGGGATGTTGGATCGACCCAAAAATTTCATATCGGGTTTTCGTGGGTCGAAGTCCCATGAAAATTGCAATGGGAATCGCAAAATCATGATACGCGATATCCAGATGGTTACGAGAATAGTGTGGGGCCACAGGAGTCAGCGAGTGGACAGGTGGCACACTATATCGAGGTTTCGTAACGAGAATTCCTGAAACATATGCATTAGGATTCAAGATTCCGCGAAGTCTGAAATCCCGATAGAGGTGACGGGGCGTTGAAAAGTCAACTCGCACGTGCGTCGGAGTTTTGGCGTATCGAGAGTCGGGAGTCGGTAAAACAGGTTGTTCGACATCGTGAGTGCCGAAATTGCGATAGAGAAAATCCCGAAAGGAAAAGGTAAAAGGTTAGCGTTGACTGGTTGTCAGGCTTCAGGGATTCAAGAGTCCAACGTTTGACCACTGACCTCGCGAAGTCGCGAAGTCCGATATTCCGATTGTAAAGAGGAGATCCCGAGAAGAGTTTGTTGTGGGTGTAGATTTCCCAATAGGGAAATAGAAGAACCGTTGGGAGTTCTTCGGGCCATGGAAGGAGGAAAGATCCTATGTTGACGTGGACCTCCTGACCTGCGGGTTGTGTAGGGAGGGCATCGACGTCACCCATGTATTCATAAAATCTCGCAATATTCAACTAACAAAGATGCTTGATTACCTGGAAAAACATGATATGGGGTTGGGGTATGGAATGGTAAATTCACGGATACTTGCGCAACTCCTCCAATGGGTCCTAGTGAGGGTCCCATCGGATTCTGAGGAGGTCCCATCCCCTCATCCATGGACATTCATTCACTAGATGTCCTTCTGTGTAGAATCTGGTACACCATAGTTGTGGTTGTCTTGGTCTGGGTATCATCAATTCTTGAATATTCTCTGTAAGCGCTAATATGTGTCCTTGTAGTTGCACAAAATTTGCATATGTTGGGGGTCTGATCACTCTCAAGATCCCTGGATATCCTTCCATGGATTCAATCTTCATTGATTTCCCCAAGGAATTTGTCAAAGTGATCATCTTTTGTTGTGTTAATGGAATTCATGTCAGAGTTAGAAATCCCTAGATATAATATTCTCTTTGATGTTCCTCTTGAATCAGATGCGATAACCTCCCAATAGCATTTTTAAAATTATGACTATATTCCTAGTCCGATCCACCTTCCCTTTGCTGAATTTCGCACAACTCAGATAGAGGTTGTTGTTCTGATTGAGGTAACTTAAAATCCGCTATGAATTTTGTCCATACCTAGTCAAGTTTGAAGGCTTGTCCTTTCGCTCTTGGTACTCCTGGATCAATGGAATTCATGTACCATTTGAGAGCATGGCCTCTCAAGGTAGTCTTGAACTCAACCAATTTATTTGTTTCTAGAGTCCCTTTGGACCTCCAAATAGATTCACATAAGAACCAATGTTTCTCAACATCCCTGTCTCCCTTACCCCAAAATTATGGGTATTGAGTAATCAAACCTCCCACATTACCAACCATTGTTTATCTTACTTCTCCTACCAAGATAAAACCTAATGGCCCTGGTTGCAATCTACCAGGGGATCCCAATATCCTCCCAATATTCACGCTTCTCGGTTGCTACTGACTAACTGACTGTAATGGAACAAGAATAACATAAGAATGTAGTATATAATTTACCACTTGTATAGAAGACACTTGGGGTAAGGGTGATTTGGGGCTGGTGCCAATGGATTCAGGACGGGTTTATTTGATCTGGGGGGTCTCGTTCTGATCCTTTGGAGCGGTCTCTTCAGTCGGATTCCTGATCTTTCTTGGCATCAAGGATAAATCTTCTCTTTATTCTTCAATATCCATGCCGACTTCCTTTTCCCATGCTTCCACACATTCTTCTTCTTTTCCACCCCCTTGGGGACTTCTTTCTCTCTTCGCTTATCTCTAATTTAATCTTCAACTAGCTAGTCTTTCCTATCTTCTCATCTTCCACAACTCTTCCATCTATCCTTCCTCGACTTCTTCTGGTCTGAATTCTTTCCGCAACTTCTCAGACTATTTCATTTCTTTCTTTATCTTACCATGCCACCGCTTCTCAACTATGGTGTTTCTTTTCAAGTCTTTCTCATCCCTTGAGTCCATTTCTTACTGCTCCCCCATTTTTCAAAGAGCCCTCTCCCCTCTCTCAGGCCATGATTCCACCCCAAACTCACCCCACCCCAAGCAAGGGTGTTTAGGATGCCATCTCAGTTGAGAGAATAATCTACATCCCCTCCTCCATCAAGAAAACCTTAATCCACATGGGGATTTCTCTCAATAGTCATCCCCTTGCATATTTCTTGAAATCTGCTTCTGCCCATGAAAAATATTGGTGATTCTCAGCTGCAAACTCGATAATGTATCCTTCTAATGTTGTATTGACCCATAAATTGATCACTTGCATTACCGGACGATCCAACTGATGAAGCACTGCAATATTTTTTGTATCCCAAGAACATGTCTTCTTGACTCGTTCTTGGAATTCTGGAGCTTCTTGGAGTCTATCTATCCAGTGGAAAAGTTCTTCTGGAAACTTAACCATGAATATCTCATACTAGTCATTCAGTCTTTCTGAGTAAAAGACAACCTCCCATGTATCTTTCACAGGTTTTCCTCATAGCTCTGCTTCTTTCCATATGAAGGCGTCATAGTTTCTCTCCCACCACTGGTGAATATCAGATCAATGAATCCACAAAATCATTCTTGCTACAGGTTCCCTTTTAAGGCAAGTCCTGACAACAAAACTATTTTGTTGGTGCAAATTTGATCAGACCAGGTTCCTTCTCAGGTTACCAAAAAAAGGTACTGAGTATTCTAGAGCGTTGGCATTTTCATCTTCTTCAGAGAGAAGAAGTCTCACCCAAAGAACAACTAAGACAATAAGATAGGGAAGGGAAAGGAGAATACTTAGGCATATTTCCAGAATCTTCAATATTCGCCATAGCCTTGCGCAAGATGAACCAATCAAGGAGAATATATGAACTCTTTCATAACCAGTAATAAAGAAAACAAAGTTGCAACAACATTTGCAAACAATTATAGCACATTGATCTTATCAGACATAAATAAGTAAAGTAAAGAGACAATTCATAATCATGAACATAGAATTAAACAATTTATTTCAAAATTTCAGGTCCTTCCATATATATTATCATCAAAAGAGCTTCTCAAATACAATTTGACAGATACAAGTCTTTACTCCATTACAAGCTTTCTGGCTCTGGACCCATTCCTCAGAGATCTATCTACCCTTCTCTCAAAATGGATACGAATTACAATCACATAACCTACATGGAGTAAATGATAATATGTCTACACTCTCTATGCCATCTACCTATCTAACCCTTTACAATCATATACATTTCATATATATAGGTTGATTGCGATCTTCTAGATTTAGACTTCGCATGATTTCTTGTTCTTGTTCTTTTGTAACTTCTTTTTCCTTGCTAGTGTTGTGTTGTCCCTCTTTCCAACCATTTTTTGTTTCCTTGCTTGCGCTACTGTCCATCTCCTTTGTGGCTTGCGCAACTTATGTTTGACCAAAATTGGGACTGCAATCTTCCTTGCACAACTTCTAACCAAAAACAAAGGTCCCAACACTCCAGAGGCACAAGAGTAGAGGGAATAAGAGGCTACTATGCATGTAGCGAGTATAGCATAGTAGGGTAAAGAAGTGGTAGAACTATATTACATGATTGTACAAATTTGGACAAGCCTCAAAGAGGATGAAAATATCCAATAGTTGGAGCAGAGGGAGGAAAAATTGAATGTGGTGGTTCAGGACTTGAATAAAAGACAACAAACCATGGACATCTCCCTTAGAATGAAGGAAATGCGAGAACCGAAGAACTTATAGGCCGAAGTAAAGACTGTTTAGGAGCATAAGCAAGCAAGGAAAGCTCAGTTGAAGCCATTCTAGCAACAAGCAGAAGGGATGATTGATGAGCTCCAAACAACAAGGGGAAAATGGCAACATGTGCTCACAAAAAAAAGAGAATATATAAGAGAGCACATTACAACACAAGGTTTGGAGAGATTAGAAGGGAAGAGTTCAGAGGCCAAAGAGAATGTGTCAGAATTATCACATAAGTTTCATGTGCTCAAGATAGCATTGTAGAAGGTGCACTAAGGCGAACATGGCTTAGGACAAGCCACATGTTAGTGTTGGGGGCCTGTTGGAGAGGCATGTTTGGATAACATTGCAGCAAGTGAGGCAACACAACACGTCATATTTTAAGGAAAAGCAACGCGCGCAACAAGATTTGTGGAAATTCGACGCAAAAGTGGACAAACTTAACCTAAGTTAGGGTTAGGGTTTTGGGATGTATTGTAAGGGTTTCTAACCCATTTTTGTAATATAAATAAGGGGTATGAGGTATATTAATGGATCATCATCATAAGATCAAAGAATTATCTAATATTGAATTGTTAGTGCGACAAGTCTGTTTCAGAGAAACTTTTTGGAGTTTTTGGGATTGGAAGTTTGTTTTGAGAGTTGTAGAGCTCGGATGAGGTCGAAGTAACTGAGGGTAAGATCACAATATATGGATCTTGGTGCAATCCTGGTCCTCCTCACTACTCAATACTTTTATGTAATACACGCAACACTTTTTGATGAATAAGAATAAAGAAGCATAATATCTTTGTGGACGTAGCCCCATGGGGGGGTGAACCATGGTAAAACCATGTGTGCAATGTGTTTTTATGTGTTATTATTTCTGCAGTGTCTTTGAATGGTTAGATAGATGAATGGATGATTTACTTACAATGCACACTAGATTAAACATGCAAATGAATGAATGAATTGTTGAATAAATGAATGAATGGATCTAATTAATAATAGAATATAGTGCATGTTTAAGTAGAAAGAAGAATTAAGAAAGAACATCCCACAATCCCTTCCATGACTGCAGACATATACATCCTGTAGTCCCCTATAAATCATATCAGTTGAGACTACGCTATGCACTATGTGTGTGCTGTATCCTTTTGGTTTACCAGAAGGGCCAATTGTGATACGGGTTTTGTTGGAGACCTAAGGTAGAACCCAGGTCAGCCCATAAGTCCAACAATGGTTCATTCTTGTTCACATCTATATATTTAGTTTTGTTGTTCATTTTATTTCTAATGAATGGAGTATGGTAAGTTATTGAAATAATGAATGGCATAGTTTGTGAACATCAATTCATAGATCTTGTTGTCATATTTCCAACGATGCAAATGGTAAGTCAAACAAATCTCATATGCAAAAGTTATGAGCGATCAAAGTTTGGTCAAAAGTCAAAGTCAAAGGGGAAAAGATGATACGTGTCGCCACTAGGAGGGTGATATGTGGCACAACCCCAATATGCCATGTGGACCGATTGTACACTGACTAGGAAGATGTGTTGGTAGACCGTACAAATTATGTGGGATAATCACAGGGTGACACATGAAAATAGTAAGCCAATGAGAGGATACCACGTGGAAGCCTCCCATTGGCTACTTTCGGATAGTGTGTATAAAAATTAGTTGGGATCCTAGAGGATTGAACCTGAGTCTCCCAAAAAACAACACAACTAATTCACCACTATGCCCGCTCGTTATATCTTAACCATATATGGGCGAAATTCTATTTAAAGTTGAATGGAGGTTTGATTGGCCAGAAAAAGGGTCGAGGGATAAGCCCTTGACCATAGTTATATGTATATCCAATGTAACCATGAACATAAAGTTTGCGGGGATAAAAAATATATATAATCAACATACTATATGTGTAATGTATTTTACAACCAAAAGTGCTAATGGGGGAAGGTCTACGGGTTTGAACCCATGACCTCTTCCCCCTTAACTTTTTGGCCCTCGACCAAGTTTTGAGGAAACCTTGGTCAGATTTGACCAACTTTTGGACTTCGACAGGCTGGTAGAAAAAGGAGCTCACAGGCAGAGCTGATATCATGGATCTCACTTGTTTTGCGAGCTATGTGGACCCAGTAAGGGGTTCTTTATAGTTTTGTAATGGGTTACGGGATGTCGACCCATGGGGTTTACCCATGATTAGGCCTTGTTTTAAGGGATTGTGAAAGTATAAATAAGTAAGAATGCATGGTAGAAGAAGAAAGCGAAGAGAAAATTCTTAGTGGTTAATTGCAAGTAGTTTTGGGTTTCTTTGTGCAATAGAATGTGTATGTGTTAAGGCTTTGTGCGCGATAGAGAAGTTGGATCTATGCCTAGACCTAGCTTTGGAAGGAGGATTTGGTGCTCAGTGCATAGATCTCCTGTCCTATGTGAAGCTTGGCCCTGTGTCTCAGTGCACAGGAGTGGATGAATGTAAGATTCAGACGAATAATAAAGCAGAGGAAGCAGTTGGAGGATGTAGCCCCACACTGGGGTGAACCACATATATCTTGTGTCTTTGGTTTTCTTTGTGTTGTGTTGTTTATGTTATGAATCTGCTCAGTGCTTTGTTTGTTATGTATGATAGATAGATCTGTTAATGCTTAGTTCTTTATTTGCTTTAAAGGTAACTGAATGTTAGATCTAACTCAATTTTATGTGCTAAGTGGTTGATGTCCTTAATCTTTGTTGTTACTGCGTCGATGTATCTTTGGGTATGTTCTGCGATGCTAATAAAGATAAGTAATGCATATCATCTTCTAAGTGTTACTAGAAGACTTTGCGAATTGTTGTTATCACAGATCTGTATCCCAGCTCGGTTACATACACCTGCATCCTGTACCCCCCCCTACTTCTACCTAAGGTGATACTTCGCCTGCTTTGCAGGTGTTGCCAAAAGGGTCAGTAGTTAGGGTTTTGTTTGTGCATTATTGAGCATTGAACCCTAGGTCTTCCCCTATGCCAACAAATGGTTCCATTTCCGGGACCTGAAACTGTGATTGTTGGGTACTGAAGTAGAGAAAAGAGAAGATCTATGCGTAGATCTGTTGCTGAAGTTCACAGTACTCTACTTGACTTGTGAAGATTTGTGCTAGGAAAGTAAGCTTATTTGAAGAAAAGATGTAAGATCTTAAAAGAGGTAAGCTTTGTGCTTTGACAAGAGAAAGATAAGTGAAAATGTTTGTTTCAAAAGCATGAATTTAAGTATTTTTAATAGATTATGTCCTAGTCTGAAGGCTAGGGCGCAGTTGAAAGAAAGAGTTGATCTGAGTAAATTGAATGAAAATGAAGAAAGATATCTTATTCCTATGCATAGAAAGAATTTTTGGACTAATAAGTGGATGCAGGAACCTGGAAAGAATTTTTGCAGATTGCAGGTCCAACACTGTGATCCTAGTGCGCAGTACAAAAGAGGTTGGGGAACATTTAAGAGAAAAAGAGGATTGACATTGTGTTATAATTGCAGAAGACCATGACATCTTGCTAAGGAATTCCCTGGTACAGGTCCGATTTGTCTTTGTTTTAAGATTGTTGGTCATGAAGCCAAGGATTGTCCAAGGATGATTGCTAAAGTTGAAAGGATGAACATGAGAAAAGAAAGATATGAAGAAAGTCAAGAGACTAAGAGAATGCTAGAGAAAGAATCAAAGGAAGTTCAAACTACATTAGTACAGTTGAAAAAAATGATGGATGTCCACAAATATGTCAATTTACCAGAGATCCTGAAAGTAAAACAACGCATAAGTACAAGAATAAAAGATTTCGACATAGAATGTGTCTTGGATCAAGAAACACAAGTAAATATTATGAAAAAAGACACTTGGAAAATTTTGGGAAAGCCTACTATGGTACCTTCATTGGGAAGGATAGGCCTTTTTAAGGATAAGATGATAAATTTATGTGGAAGAGTTATTAATGTACCTATTACTATTCATGGAACATCGACTGAAGAGGAATTTGAATTGATTAAGTTTGTTGGGGAAAACGCCCCTTTCCCACTTTTGTTCGGTAAGACTTGGATTGAGAAGGATCAGATCAGAAGGAAAACAACGGAAGAAGCTACAGAAAATAAAAAGCAAGAACTAATGGATTTCATAGCTAGAAAAATAGATCAACTCATAGAAGAACGAGAGGATAAGTCGAATAAACATAACAAAGTAACAATGCAGGAGGAACAAAAATAAAAAGAATTAGATTTCAAGGTTGAAAGAATGAAAGAAGGTTTGAAGGACCTATCTATGCAAGAAATAATTATATCCACCCAGGAAGTATTAAGAAAATGGATATTAACTTCAGACTCTTTGAGGGCACCTCAACAGTGCGAAGCCACTATGCTAAAGAAAGATACGAATAAGAATGGAAAGAGGATTCCAGAAATAGTTAGAGAGATTCAGATCACAGGGAAGAAGGAAAGGAAGCTCAATAAAAATAGATCTAAGTTGGAAAATCTACAGGAATCTATAGAGACCAGATGGAAAACTTCGCAGACTAGAACCTCGTAGGAGGCAGGTTCACAGGAGTTGAACCTCACTGGAACAAAAGGACTGCGCAGAATGGGAATTCACCTTGGCGAAGCTATATGACCATTGGAGGTGCCTCGATTGTTAGAACGACGCCCCAGAATGGATAGAAAATGCATTTATGGGTTGATGGACCACTTTTGAATGTTGAGAACGCGACATAACAGATAGATCCACATTGATGGAAGCATTCCTGGTCATTGGAAGAATATGTTACGACGCCTCACTTATTTAACTCGTTGGTCGCTGCGCTGGGACAATTTTTTTATACCCATGATTAACTGAGACAAGAAGAGAATTGATTATGTGTTGAGCTATGTTATTAGAAGCTAGACCTCGTCATCCATTTGTTTACCCCGCCTGTCCATTCGTCTACCCTGACCTGTTCGTTAAAAAGTGATAAGGTTGGGAGAACCTAGTGCATTAGAGAATTCTGTCGAGGAGGTCCTCAAGAAGATAATGGATGACAAACAATTATCTGAAGATGTCTAGGCATCTTGAACTAGGGGACTGTAGTTTTCCCCTTCGAATGGACTTCGTTTTGGCCATGTTAACGTCGTGACTGAGCAACAAAGTAAGAATCACGAAGATCTAGCTAATGCGAAGCAGATCCCGTCAACCCTACCTGAGTACATTCCACCTTTGGCTAGCCTAGTTAACCATGAAAACATCCCATGAGACTATGAGTACAGCCTGATCACCGCATACATTCCGAAGGGAATATGCGTAGTCGAGAGTCAATTAGGACAGATCCCCCTCCTAAATAAAACCGACTTCAATCTAGGCGAAAAAATAACTATGTTATGCTAGCGCCCCACCGCTACTTGACGAAGTCAACTAGGAAGAAGCCTTGCCTCGTCTCATAGCCATGGATTAAGGGACTGGCGCAGTTCATTGTGCTGAATGTGACGAGGATTCCCAATTTTGGCCATCAGCACGAGGTTAACGCTTTTGTTAAACTCCTCTTGTCATGTTATCATGGCAGATACATGTGACTCAACTGAAGGATTAATGTGGATCTGGTTCCACCATATTACAAGCTTAAGCATGAAGGGACCCGACCCTTAGTAGTTTTATCAAGGAATCTTATGGTGAAGTTGAAAATGGAAAGAGAGGTTACAAGGTAGCCTCTATATAGGATGGAGTAGTATGCCTCACTTGCCAACTTATAGCTGGAAATCTTGTAAGGAAGAACCACCCCACACAGGTCACTGGGGTTGTGGTGGACCTTATAGGAAAATGTGTGGAGGGAATGCAGATGAACTGGGTGAGCTACCTCGTCAATGAACTAGAGAAAGACTGTCGTGAAGCTCAGGATTTGGGATACTAATTCCACTTTAGCTGGTTGATCGTTTTGATCACATTTTTCACTTGGAAAATGCCTAAATTAACCACCTTTCTGGAGATTGAACCATCGGAACCGTTGGCCGCTAGGTTTTCTACCTTGTTGTACACCAACAATATGACAAAGAAGTGGCAGTCCAACATTGTTTTTCATGCATATTATCAGAAACTGAAGGTTGCCATTGAGTCATCTCCATGCATGACATTGTGCACCCTACACCAGTACATACCAATAGAAAAATTCTACCTAGATCCGCATTTCATCTATATTACTGCGAGCAAAGATGAGAACACGAAAGAGTTGTAATCGTAATACAAGCTGAAAGATGAATACATGGAGCAGATTACAAAGGAATGGTCTGAGGAGTTCCTTGTACCTATCACTGATGAAGAACTCTCTGACACTGACACCATAGGAAATCCCATGGTCACCCAAGTTGAGCATGTCGGACAGTCTAGTGGAAAGAAGAAGAAGAAGCAGGAAAAAATCCAGGATATAGAGACCAATGAGGAGGAAAATGCCTTTGAAGAAAATGGATCTAGCTTTCTCGGAGGAGGAGGAGGAGACGAAGCAGATGTACAAGGAGCAGGGGATGAGCAAAGAGGAGGTGAAGATACACTACTGGAAGATCCCCCTGCAGGGATAGTAACATCGCAGAAGAGGAAGGTTTCTCCAATGAAACCTTCAGCGAGGAAGAAGACACATGCTAATAAGCCCCAGTTGGAGGCCATGCTCATAGAGGAGGATATCAGTTTGGTTCATGGAGCTATGGAGCATGTTGCCAAGGACATCTTGAAGAAATATGGAGCGAAGCAGGAAGTACTATATGGAAGGGTCGAGAAGGAACTGAAGGCAGTACAAAAAGCTATTTTTTTGGTCCGCACAGTACCTACTGTGCCTTCCTCATCACAGATTACATAATTGGGGGATGAACCAGCCCAATTGAGAAGACTCATGGATGCGACAAAAGCTTGACTTCAGAGATTCTAGGAAGAAAAGGAGAAGGCTATAGAAGCCTTGAAACAAGAGAAATATGAAGCCTTAGAATAATTACGAGTAGCGTGGTACAGTCTAAATTCTTATGAAAGTGAGAAAGAAGAGTTTCAGGCAATGGTCCAGGAAGAAAAATCCCAGCTACAGGAAGAAAAGGAGAAGTTTCTCACGGAGTGGGCCGCAGTCAAAGAGGTAGTGAGTAAAGCATGTCATTTTGTGCTAGGCTTGGAATGGGAGGAATAGGATTTGGTCGAGGTTAAAGTGGTGAAGCTCGCTGAGACCATCCAATAGCTTCAAGCAAGAGTAATAGAATTGGAGGCCCAAGTAGTACCGAGAAATCCATAGGAGGTGCGCGAACTAAGGGAGGAGACCACTAAGAATACAATTATAAGAATTAGATCCCTCACCTCAGAATGCAAACAACTAAGTGATAGAAGCGCACAAACATATTAATGCCTCACAAAGGATCTAGAGTTAAGAAAACTGGAAGCACAACAGCATGAATTGTCAGTACAGGCGCAGATGAAGCTACTCATTGTAGTTGAAAGAATGAAGAGATCTTAGGAACAATGTGCAATGCAACAACAAAACACTGCCCTCCAGGGAAGGGTAATGGAAGTTGTGCATAAGCTACAACCAGTGTAGGAGGAAGCTTGCCAGATGTTTGAAGAAATTTATGGACAAGGCTCGCAATTGGACCAAGTGGTTGCATCAGTAGAAAAGTTCCTGGAAGGGCATGTTACAGAGAAGACGATCCAGAATCTCATTGAGCAAGAGGCTCAGGCGAAGAAGCAAGTCGAGGAAGCTCGAGTGAATCTCAAGTCCTTCGAAGAAACATTTCCTAGACCTTAGTGACTTGGGACGAGTCACAGGTGAGTGTTGGAGGCCTGTTGGCCCTCGTCCAAGTTTTGAGGAAACCTTGGTCAAAGTTGACTCACTTTTGGACTTCGACAGGCTGGTCGAAGAAGGAGTGCCCAGGTGGAGCTGAGATCACAGATCTCACTTGTTTTGATGGCTATGTAAACCCAGTAAGGGGTTCTTTAGGGTTTTGTAACGGGTTATGGGATGTCGGCCCATGGGGTTTACCCATGATTAGGCCTTGCTTTAAGGGATTGTAAAAGTATAAATAAGTAAGAATGTATGGTAGAAGAAGCAAGCAAAGAGAAAAGTCTTAGTGGCTAAGTGCAAGTAGTTTTGGGTTGCTTTGTGCAACAAAATGTGTATGTGTTAAGGCTTTGTGCTCGATAGAGAAGTTGGCTCTGTGCCTAGACCTAGTTTTGGAAGGAGGATTTCGTGCTCAATGCACAGATATCCTGTCCTATGCGAAGCTTGGCTTTGTGGCTTAGTGCACAGGAGGAGATGAATGTAATATTCAGACGAATAATAAAGAAGACGAAGTAGTTGGTGGACGTAGCCCCACACTAGGGTGAACCACGTATATCTTGTGTCTTTGGTTGGTTTGTGTTGTGGTGTTTATGTTATGAATCTGCTCAGTGATTTGTTTACTATGTATGATAGATATATTTGTTAATTCTTAGTGCTTTATTTGGGTTAAAGGTAAATGAATGTTAGATCTAACTCAGTGCTCTGTGCTAAGTGGTTGAAGTGCTTAATCTTTATTGTTACTGTGCCACTCTATCTTTGGGTATGTTCTGCGATGTTAATAAATCTAAGTAACTAATGGACCATAACCCAAAGTTTTAACCACTGGACCATAAGTTTCAGCTTGTTACAAGAAACCAATAAATACATATTTAAGTTGCAGCATGGATTCTGGTTGGTGGTTAGGCCGACCTAGGCCTATTTAATTGCACAGAAACCAATGCCACGGACATGAATTTTCATTCCAACATTGGAATGCATGACATATAAGTTCATGCCAAGTGCATATTGCCTCGTTTTGTGTGCAAGACGTGTTCTTGGTTTTGATTTACCTCGTATTGTGTCCCATTGAGTTCTTTGAGAAAGGTATAGGGTGTTTATACTCATTTTTCTCAGAATTTATAGAGGAATCTAATGACGATCTTATTTTTTTGTAAACATGTTGTTTATGAAATTATTATTTCAGTTTGTCATGTATGAGACCCATAGTCTCATTATACATGCAAAAAGGGTTTTCCAGGCACCTGTTCAGAATATAGTCATGTTTATACTCATTTTTCTCAGAATTTCATGAGACGTTTAATGGTGACCTCTGTTTCTAGGTTGGAGTAGCTTCCTTGAAGACTGTATTCATAATTTGACATTTGTAAAGACCATTTTATTATAATTTTGGCACTTATTATTTCCACAAATTATATTCATTAGTTAATGAAGTTTTATGGTTAAATAAACGTTTTCACATGATATTTTGCAAACCATCAAGCGATCATTTATATTTTGAATCTAGTAATATGTTTATGTTTATTTATGAACTAATTGACATCTAAGGATTTTCAGGCTGAATTGGTATCAAAGTTTGTTGATATTTCGAATCAAGTTGGTATCAGAACTGGTTTGGTATTTGCAGATCAGTGAACCATGTTAAACCTTTGTGTCATGATGTGTCATATTTGCATGTTGTGATGTTTAATGTTATGTTGAAATGATGAGATATGGTTAAGTATGATGAATGTATTGTTCATGTATGATGTAATAATGTCTCACACTGAAGTAACTGTTAAAATCAATGAATGTTAAGTGGGAGAATTCCGCACATAGAATATGTTGAATGTTAAGTAATGGAAACTACACACATGAGTAGAAGGTTAGTAAGAACATGAAGAACACCTCATTTCCCCCCATCATTGTAGAACCTTTTATGTTTTATCCCCTCTATATGCCTCAGGTGAGACTTCACTTGATCTGCAGGTGATGTCGAAAGGGTCAGTGTCTAAGTGTTTTGTTGGTATTTTGATGATTAACCCCAAGTCTTCCCTCTACATGCCAACAAATGGTTTTGCTAGAGGGACCGAGAAACGTAATTGAGGGGATTTTTTTGGAGGTCGAATAAGGAAGACATCACTAAATGGATAGAAAGGAAACATCTATAATTTGCTAGAGAATATAATAGAAACCCACAACTCAACAACGAAAAATGGTTACACAGGTATGTGTTCACAGATCTTCATGAAATTTGTTTTGGTGAATTTCCAATCATTTTGATTGAATGGTTGGAAAAGTTAGTGGAGAACGTTGGGAGACATCAAGTTGAGGCTCCAAGAAACTGGACCCCTGATATATATAGACAGTTGAATACAGTAAGTAATACGATTTCTGGTACAATTGATTTTTCATTGAATAGTGTAGTGGGAGGTTACATTATAGAGTTCACAATAGATTGTACCCGGTATTGTAATGTCATAAAGAGGGACTTTTTCAAGGGTGCACATGGAAGATATTTGAGTGCACTGTCTACGTGAATAAAAATATTTTTGTGCGACAAGAACATCATGAAAATGTAGTTGTATTGTAAGGTTCCTTCACGTACATAGGGGGACTTGGGGATGACCAGAGGATGATCTAAGAGTGGAAAGAAAAAGGGTGATTAAGGATCAGATGGATTGAGGATGTCGATAGAGTAATACAATGAATCAAACAAAGATATTAAAGTACTACACTGTGGGAAAATATTTATATATAGTAAGAAGAAGAATGTGGCTGAGAGAGAAGAGAAACATAGAGTGTTTGAGAAAAGAGACCACTGTGTAGTATTTAAGATCAAACTGTATGGAGAAAGGAAAGAGAAAGAGAAGGATCCTCAGTATAGTCTAGTAGAAGAAAGAATCACATATCATATCGGAATCTGCATCGAACCCACGACCCTGTGTGCATCACCTAGAATTGAAGCAAAAACCAGAAATGTGTCGAGAGTGATTGTCGTTAGTGGAGGAATTCAGAAGAGTGGAAGTATCTCAATGAACCATAGTCAGTCACCAAGGGTAAGTAATACATAGATTACAAAGGGAGCGATAGATCATACACTAAGAATGCATGATTTTCAGGGAGTAAGGTCGAAATACCTTGAGAAATGCTTGTTTATGTTTGACACAATATGAACTGCAAAGAATATTCAAAATGAAGGAACAAAGATCGCCTAGTTAGGCACGATGTTAAAATTTCGTTCACTACTATGGTATGTGAAGTATAAAACAACTGCACTAGCCGGAAAATCAAGTACTTTGGTAGAGATTGGACAAGCATTGTTAAAGGAATTCCAAAAGCCGGAATCTAAATCACAATGCATTACAGAACTGAAAGAGATTAAACAAGTACAAAATGAGACAGTTTGGGACTATGACCAAATATTTAAGGACGTGATGGGTAGGTTGACATTTTAGATTCCTGACTAAAAACCTCAAGAATGGTTTATTTTAAGTCTATTACCACACATTCGTTGTCCATTAAGACAACAAAAGGTCATATCGCAACCCGAAGTGATTGAAATCACAATGAAGTTGGAAGCATCTCATGTAGGTGATCCAAATGGATGTCGGTGGCCTCCCACCTATTCCAACTGTCTCATTTTGGTAGTTTTCCAGTTTGGCAATTTTTTCCCTAGTTTTCGGGTCCCTAACTTGCAGGGCCGTTTTGAGGCCCTAAACAACATTTTTTAGGGATCACCACAATCAAAATGACCTTTCCAACGGGCTATCATGCGCCAAAAACAGAGATCGTATGCAAAAGTTACGACCCCGTGAAGTTGATGTACTAACTTACCCAAACGGGGTGCACATGACTTTTGGTGCTTCATCTCCTAGGGTTAGGTTTTTTGGATGTCTAGGGTTTTTGACATTCCTGTTTATTGTAAAAAGGCCTTGAGAGCCTCATTGTGATCATCTTCTTGCGAATAAATGTAAACTTCACATCTCTTCTCAGAGATAAGCCGCCACCATTCTAGCAAGCTTGTTTCCACTACATTTTACAATTTCAACTTATTTCCTTATTGAATAGAAACCAATTTTACTATATATTTTTTATTTTGTGTTAATAATCTTTTGACAATAATATGTATTTATTTTGTGTTGCAAATATATTATGGATCAGTAGGAGATGGCATATGTATGGAACAGGTACAATCACAACTGATTGTGCTGAGAATTTAGTTATCAAAGATAACGAAGGAAAAGGAAAAGCGTGAACATGTTTGGTGTATTGCGTGTAAGACATAAGGCCATCGAAAGGAAGAATGTCCAACATTCACGCAGTATATGGCCACAGGAGCACTGAAACCTTTGGTAGGAGGAGTAGGTTATTGGGAGATATGGAAGACATGGGGACATCATCTTACTGCTTATCCATTATTAAAGAAGTATCAAAGTACACCCAAGAAGTTATTCTGTAATTTTTGCAAATCTATGTGACATGATGAGAAATATTGTTGTGCATTCGATTTAATGAGAGAGTGAACTTCAGATGCATACAAAATCTAAGAATAAAATGTGGCAGCAGAGGAAGGAGTTCCACAATACAATATTGCCAGAGGTTTTAACCAGGGTGGACGTGGAGGATTCGTTAGAGGTCGAGAACGTAGAGGATTTGGTCGAGGAGGAAGAGGACCAATAATTTGTTATAACTACAATCAATGAGGAAATTTAGCAAGATATTTATCGAATCCTTGTATGACATGCACATATTTAATAACATTAGATCATGCGAAAAAATATTGTTCTCAATTAATGGTGAAGTGTCAAGAAATAGGGAATCAAAACCAACAAACTATCATCAAAATCAGAACCTAAACCTGTAGATGATAGTATTCGAGGAGTGTGAAAATCATCCCAGAGGAACGAGAACTGGGCCATATGTGATGAAAAAGGGAAAAGGATTTGACCAATGGATAAGTAAAGCATTTGAATCCTTGCCAAAATTCAATCCGCAGAAAGAGAAATCAACCTATCAGCAAGCCAGAAAGGAGATATTAGGACTGGAATGGATATCATCAACGTCGAAGACACCACCAGTATATGATATGTTGTTAGTTTATGATTGCACCATTCTATAAAGGAAAGTTGAAAAGGTAAGTACTTTGAAATACTTTCTAAAGAGTTTTTTAGAATTGATGAAAGATGAAGTAGCGTTGAATGCAATGCACAAAATGATCGATTAGTACATCCAAGACAAAGAGGTACCTATGACATAGAGAGCATTGAACCAAGTAGTGTACAAGGAGAGGAAAAATAAGGATTTTAGATTAAATGCACAGATAGGAGAATATGACATGGATAATATCATCTTGGACTTAGGATCAAATGTCAATGTTCTTCCAAGATAGACGTGGGAGATGATGTGGAAGTCGAAGCTAGTTTGGTTAGTTTTTTAGTTAAGATTGGCTAACCAACATAATATAATATCGATCAGGAGACTAGTAAGAGTACCTCTAAACATATATGAAGCGCGCAACATAGATGACTTTGAGTTTATTGTGATTGTAGATAGCAATAAGCCGTATCCAACATTACTCAGATTGGATTGGGCATTTGACAATCAGGCTATTATTAACTTGAAGAAAAGAGAAATAATTTTTGAAGGATGAGGATTAAAGTTCACTTTGTCATTAGACATAACAAAGGTAAGAAGATATGTGGAGCCAACAAGAAAGGAAATTGGAAACTTGAACAATACGAAAATACACATGGATGATATGTCATTCCCATTGTAGATGGTGCGCTTAGTTGGAGAAGCATTAGATCATGTGCATTAGACTTAGAAGAGGGAATTGAACATTGGTAGCATAGGCTGCATGGAGTATTGACCAGGAGATGTGCTTGCATTTCTCTCTCTTTGCATTAGATCAGAACAAAGGTACGTGACACACCAAAATTTGATAGATTAACTAAGGTATTTTCTTTGATCAATGAATTTGAGTTGGAGATACCCGAAATGAAAATATTATTGGAATTTGAGTTTCAACTAAGAACAACCCCAACGAGATGGTGGGAAATGTTATCACCCCATAAATTATGGGAATCAACTTATGACTTGTATATTATGGATATTATCTGTATCTAGTGGTTTTTATTGGTCATTGATTTTTCATTTTAAAAGAAAAGAAAAGAAAAAAGGAAAAAGGAGTTTCAACTAAGAACAACCCCAACGAGATGGTGGGAAATGTTATCACCCCATAAATTATGGAATCCGTTCCATGATCCCCATATTATGGATATTATCCTATCTAGTGGCTTTTATTATCGGCTGATTTTTATTTTAAAGAAAAGAAAAGAAAAAGGAAAAGAAATGAAAAGAAAAAGAAAAGAAAAGAAAAGAGGCATAAAATAATTTCAATAAAAATCCCCACGTAATAGTAACTCTGGTCAAGCACCTTTAAGCATGACCAAGTTCTTTAAATTTTCAATGTTGATAGGTTATAGAATAAAATTGACCGTGATCAAGCCTAATCCTCGGTCGATAGTTCCTAGTTAGCTTTAGTGAATAACCGGACCGTGATCTGCCTAATTCAATGACAGCCCCATTTAGTTTAGTGAATAACTGACCGATCACTAATCCCGGTCCGATACTTCCTAGTTAGCTTAGTGAATAACTGGACCTCGCATCACTAATCCGGGCCGATAGCCTCTAGTTAGCTTAGAATAATGACCGACCGTCTAATCTCGGTCAGATAGCCCTAGGTAGAGTAATTTCTTAACCCAACAAATTTAATCTGGGTTAATAGTCCCAGAAGATAGGTTAGCATGTAACGTTAGTTGCTTGGTTTCATTTTTGACCACCCATGAAACCGCGATCGATGAAATTACAATTCCCATGTCCCTTACGGCCTTAGAATAGCTTTAGATGGTGGAGTCTCCTATGGGTTTATGAAAAATTTAAAACCCATAAAATGCTTTATATCCTAAGTTTTTCCCTAAAGTACTTATGTTTCTGCTCCCCGACCTATGTTTCTTGCACTTATAATGGTCCCGACATGACGCTTACATCTACGGTTCACAATTCATCTCTTACACTTCCTCGGTCTATCTCGACACTTTTAACCGGGGTCCTGAATCGATAATAACATGATGATCATCTGGACGGCTCACGAGGAAGTGATTAGATCACCGACCCATTGATTTCTGCACTCACCGCTCCGCCTTTAATCAAGGGGTCCGATTTAAGTTATAATCTGGTGTACATTCGATGACCTGCAATAGAGCTTAAATCTACGCAAGCTTATTATCTAGTGGACCTCCCTCTCCCCGCCTTTAATGGAGTGGGGGTCCGGAATAGGTATTAAGGAGTGCGCTAAGTTCTGCGGCCAGGAAACCAGCGCGTATATCAATGGATCAAAATGAATTTCGACCCCCCCCCGGATGATCTTCTTTTAAACGAAGGGGGGGGGGTCCGAAATAGATATTTCTTTTCGGCGGTCCCCTCAATAATTCCTCGCGGGTAACGGCCATCGGGTTCTCAAGTCCCATCCTCGATGCTCTTCCTCGGGACAAATTACCTTGCGGACGCTATCCTCCACTAAGTCCACTTGTCCCACTTGTTCCCGGAGTTGAGTCCAATCCAATAACTGCTGTCAGGCCTTTTTGCCCTTTTCCATCTGGCGCATGCCTCTTCGACGACTTTTACCTTACACCACTCCTTCCATGTCACTTATCCATATGCTTTGGCCACCGTTATCTTCCAACTCATCCCTAGGCCCGTTGTCCATTTATTACGTGATAACACACCAGTTATCCTGCTAACCTGTCTCCCACTTCAAATCCAACTCATTTTGAATAAAACTATCGTTTTTCCTTTTCATTCGTTATTCATCCATCGCTACTAAAAACCTATTATTCCTCCATTGCCTCAGCAAGACGCTTTCACTGTTACGTCAACCCGCATTAACGCGATTGTTCATTTGCAGTACAGCTTGCCGGAAATGGTGTCGTTAAGATAATTGAAGCGAAGGAGAATCCTTTTCTTCCTCCCCCCGCTGACCTGGATAAAATTCCCTCGGTCGATAAAGACCAGTTGATAGCGGATACTATCTCGGTAGCTTCAAATTTTCCGATGAAAATGCCACGGGTTCGAGGTGTTCCTCGACCAGAGGATGAAAATTCACTCGGGAGTCCAATTTGCCCTCGTATCTCTTTCCCCGTGATTCATCATTTTCCATAATTTTCCCTCAAATGCTAAGCCCATTATGTCACCGACCGTAGCTATCGCTTTCTTCGTCTCGAGATCGCCCTTCTTTTCTACTCACTCAAGATATTAGCCATATGATGCAAATACCCCGTGTTGAGTTTGCGTCCCCATTCAATTTAGAAGTCCTCACTGAGTTATATCAAAAATGACTTTCCCTCAGAGAGCCTTCCGACATTTGAGCTTTTCCTCCCCACTTCCACTCCACTCCTTACCACCAATCCCTCTTACCCTTCTTCCATGTTCTCCACCAAAGGAAACCAAATTCTTTCCTCCCTCAAGGTGTCTCGCTATTACTATATTCTCGAATACGGTAGATGAGCCCATCCTCGGTTTTCACCCATTTTCTCAAACGATGAACAACCCCACCATGCAGTTTCATCACAACACCTTTCTTGGTCAGATAATATTCATGAACAATTCATGAATTTTATTAATAGGGGATGTTCATATATTCTTCCTTATTGGCGCATATGGTTAGAATTTTTCGCTTGACAAATTCAGTTTCTCCATGGTGATTGATGCTTTAATTTTAAGGTCTCCATCCAACACGACATGTGGACTTCTTCAAACATAACGTTGAATACTTACTCAAAATTTTTCATTGATCAATTTTACCACCCCGTGGTAAGTATGTTTGGAGCGGCGCCTCATTGTGACCTAATGATGAAGTCCTGCAGAATTCTCAAGATCTCTTTGACAATGAAGATTGTGAGGACTGGTATTTATACCGTAATCCACATTGAATAGAGTTTTCGTTTAATTGGCACCTACAAACTTCCTAATATTTTCAAGGATTTTGATGGTATTGAAGATATTAGGCAATAATGAATCTTAGGATTATATTCATTTTGTTTCAAGAAAAAACAATTGAGAATCAAAGGGTAGATTGGTTCTTTCATCCGCAATAGCCAAGGCATGGAAAGAAGCATAGAATGTTGAAGGAGGATGAAATTCTCTATGAGTTTTAGCACTGCGATCCATGCGGGATCATTTCGAGAATGAGGATGAAAACAAGAATGTCCCTTATGCCCATGAGTCTAAGCCAAAGATCGAGAAATTTGGAAATCAGACGATAAAATTCGATACTTTGGTGGACGTGGAACATCAAATTGACATGGAACAACAGACGCCTTCAACGATTGTTTTACCCACCACAACACCTCAGTTCCCCAAGGAAAAAAAGGCCTCAACAAGAATCATCTCCACCTGTCACTGAGGTGTCATCAAAAGAATTCCAAATACACTCCAAAAATCCAAAGACAATTTCAACACCAGGCACAAGAGGGAATGTGGAGTTTAATACCACAAGAATCCACTACAACGGTCAATCCAAATAATTTCTACCTTTCAACTCGATTCAACATAAGGAGATAACAACAACAATAAACTACAGATTCTCCCATAGATACTCAGCCAAGTAAAACTCGTCCCAAGTTGGGCATTTTCGGTAAAAATATGACTTAATCAAGAAGAAAAAACCAGACACTCACAAATAAAACCTATGATCAGTTCTGGAAGAAAACATCAAATTCACAACACAGACTGTTGTCTACATTCAACACAGAGAAAGGTAGAATTCACATGGCCTACCTCCAAGCACAAGTGCCGGACCCCAAGGTGATATCAGACTACAAAAAGGCCACCTTCGAATTCCAAAATTAAGGACGGCAGACCATGATCAAACTGATTCCGCAGACAAGAACTGGGGAGATGGTTTTCACACATTGGCCTAATGCCGCCTTCGTGATCGTAAATTCGGTAGCTTGAACAATGCCCGTACCTAACTTAAGTCGAGAAAGGGTCATCATCTTTCGCGAAAGACAACATACTCAAGACGTTGGAGGAGCTGATCCGGTGATCGGCATACGACTCAACGCTGGAGGTCAAGAGATGATTAAAAGAAAATGATAATATCGTGATCTCAAGAAACAGCCTTAAAGTTCTCTCCAACAAGAGAATTCACTGCATAAAGGAGATAGCAGAAAAGGAAGGAGAAAAGGATGAGATGTTGAAGTTACTCATGGAGCAAAATGCTCAACTAAAAGAAATGGAGTCTAAGATGGAGAGACTCCTAAAGGAGAAAGATCAGTCATCGGGAAATTCATTCCATTGAGTGCTATTTCAATCGCGGTGATTATTAATGCTGAACAGCGACGTTTTAATTCCATTCATAGAACATCGCTACTCAATTGGCGAACAATAAAACACTGCCAAGTCCATGGAGAGGATGAACCTACAAGAATCAGAAATCAGCAAAGTTTAAGAAAGAGGTGGAGAACCTCCAAGAGCTAAAGACTTCTTTTCCAGACAAGTCTATCCAAAGAAAAACATGTGAATAGAGCAGCTCAAGTAGGAGCTACAGTAGCTCCAAAAATAGACAATGGCGGGAAAGACTTTATTAAGGTCATCAAAAGTTAGGATTAGGATAGATATTGCCAAGTCCATAAATGAAATTTGACCAATGGTGTCTAAATCATGTTTGAACAAAATGAGTTGCTCGGAGGAGCAAACAAGTCAAGGAGAAAATTAGAATTGGGAGACATGCCAAGACAAGCAAATGAAATCATTATGTTCCTAAATTCAAGACCGTGAGAGGAAACTGAAGAACTAAATGAGGATGATGGAAACTATACTTTGAGTAAAAGCACTTAACTAAAGAGGTCTCATGCTTCATCTTGGAGGAGAAGACTAAGTCCCTGATCAAGGAGCACATAATTTTTCAATAAGATAGATGTTCTCCAAAAGAAGGGCTTACCTAGCCTGAGGTCATTAATGATAAATTAATAACACTCCCAGACTACAAGAAGAGATTGGCCTAAGGTTCATGACAATCAGTTTCCAGGTGGACACACAGAGCATCATAGGCAAAGTTATCTTATGGATTGCCCCAGCTTGATACAGTATCCAACATGTGATTAAACACATATTCATCATCTAGCCTACATTTGCTAAATATACAAACATAGATGAAGTGTATTGGAGATTGCTTAAAATCATGCTGCTGTGTCACTTTATGGGAAGAACCGTGGTGATTTACTAGATTAGCGATGAGTCAAGCCAAAATCCAAATAATTGCCTAGTCGTAATGAGGTTACGGAAGGCACCTCACCAACGACTCAACGGCAAGGAAGTTCCGCAGATAATAAATTGTATAGAGTCAATAACGCTTTGATTAGTTAGCGTAAGTTAGACGGTAATAGAATGAGCACGTTTTGATCAGTTATGACAGGAGCGTGTGTATTTTGTTTTATAAATACTTCATTTTCCAAAGTATTGAGTGTTGTTGATTCGCACACCCTATCGCTATTAAATTGTACTATTTTTGAAGAGATTTGCCATTAATAAAGAAGAGGCACTTTACAAAGATTCTTTTTGTATGTTCACCGGTGATGTTGATCTTCTAAGTTGAATGTTTTTCTTTTCTCTCAATCATTTTGTTTCTCTCAAATGAATTTTATGAATAGCGTTATGTTGCATGATTTATCTTTGATAACCTGTTTTCGATTCTAAATATTTAAATGTTTATCTTCTAATATCTTCTTCTAATACTCTTAACTGCTTGTTAATTGAAGTTATTTTTCTTATCTTTTTCTTTTGTCCATCATTTTAATTTCTAAAGATCCAGTGAGTGTATTATCTCGCCTTGTGAAGTTCTTTTTTGGCATTTTTGGTTGTATCTATTATTTGTTTAAATACAGACCTCATAGCCCGATGGATGTGTAGACGGTCTCAACCAATTCATAAACCTCTTTTACAACAAAACATACTTGTTCCTTTTATCTAGCCTAATATCCTCCCAAAACACAGTTAAATCATATAGAGAGATCCTCAAGCCGGAAGGGCTATCCTGCCTTTTGGTGCCGGGTTATTAAGGTTACCTTTTAGATTTCTTCTTTTTCAACCTTTAGAAAATTTACCAAGTGCTAAAATAATTGATGCATCTTTAATCGGGAAAAACTAAAACTCCACAATATCATGTTTTTCCCTTAAAGAACGCGATTCTCGGAAAGGTAAAAGTAATGTTTAGAGGTTGACAACTCCTGTATATATTATTTTCATACTCATAAAATTTAATATATATATATATATATATATAAAACCTAAAAAGGCTCGTTTCCAAGAAGGTTCACTGACCTCATCTAGACCTTAACCCTCTACAAATATAGATAATCCCGCTAATTAGGTGCTCAGCCGAAAGACCCAACTCACTTTCAGTCAAAGAGTTATACTCCCCATCATAAGTCTCCTTCCTTTTCGGAGAACTGTGATACCTTTCAAAACCCTGATCTTGATCCTTTTCCACAACGAAACCCGGTCCGAACACTCAGTTCAAACCTTTTGTGTCTAAGCTCTCTCTTGACTCCAATCGCTTTTACAGTGCCTCCGAACCCTCGAGGTCTTGTCTCCTATGACTAAAATACAAATCAATATCTCTCAAAGACCGCCCCGGCCCTTCCTCATCCTCATCTTCGCCGCTACCTCTCCTACTCATCCGCATCGTCGTCCCCACCTCCTCGGGCCTATCATGGAAGCTTCCAGATGTTCTCTCCAGGCCGGCCGACGCTACATGCCATGCCCAAGATCACTAAACTAGACTTTGTAGTTCATGCAATCGAACATTAAAGACAACAACATGTGGATAAAATGAACGACGACTTTGATTTGCAAGAAGTTATTTAGTTGATTTCAAAATGAGATCGTCACTTCCGTAGTCCGACAGGAGATGTCAAGAAACGGTTCAAAGCTTTACCCGCCGCATCAATCCCTGAAATTGTCGCATTCCAAAGAAGTTTCTTGACATATAGGAAGTAAAGAAAAACCCTCTCAAAATACTGCCGTAATAAACATAAAAGAAATCAGGGTGAGACGGTCCAAGATTATTGCACCCATTTTAATAACATGTACAACGCAATTCCAGCCGAAATCAAACTTCCCTGGTTTTGGTATCGATTAAATTCTCGTGATGATTTGATGCCGACATGTCTTTACCTATTAATAGAAGGAAATGCTTCCACCCTTGAAGACATACAGAAAAGGCTTAGTGTGGAGGCTAATCATATTAAAAGTGCCCGCCAAAATAATGTAAAGGAGAGTCAATGATCAGTTAGTCATTCCTCCCACGCTTCACCACGTATTCCAAGATGGATTCTTTGGATCCGAACTAAGGGAATTTTATGATGGAAAGAATGTGAATTTATCCGACACGTAAAACCCTCTCCAAGGACAACGACTACTCCTCGTGACGTAACCCCAATTTTAGGAGAAACACTCCTCAGATTAGATAGAGAGATCCTAGAGATCAAAGAGGGCAGAGGCCCTGACAAACGGACGTACCTCCCATGTGAAACTAGATTTTGACAGCGGGGAGAGGGATCAAGAATCAAAGACACTCACATAACCCTCATGGGAATTCATGATAATGAGGCCATTTTCTCTCATTCCAAGAAGAGGCGGTGAACTCTTCATTAAACTCAAACTAAGGTAAGGAGGAAGCCTCCAAGATATCGAAAACAGCCCTTGAGAATCTTGAGGTGCAACCAGCCAATTTACAACCCATGCATAAGAAGACGTATGGAAAATTCTTCAAAAAGGACCGGTCAAACGTAAGGTGGTTTAGATCCATTTCAAAACCCTCTTCTTCTTCTTCTTCCTTCTTCTTCTTCTTCTTCTTCTTCTCTTCTTCTTCTTCTTCTTCTTTCTTTCTTCTTCTTTCTTTTTCTATCTCTCTTATAGTTGATTCCCAGAAAAGTAAGCCTATAACCCTTGCGGGAAGAAAATACTCCCACCTTCTGAAAAAGGATCACATCCTGGTGTCATCTTTTCCATTAATCCAATAATTTGGCGTGAAGACTATGGTGAACCCTAACGGAATCAATGAGGCTCAGCCCCAACTTCCTGCTATCTTCAATCCGGAGGGGAATTGACCGTTAAAAAATTCTATCCCATTTTATTGAAAGCGATAATGGCGCGGTTACCGCTCTTTCATAATAAGCAAATTTTAGCCACGAACCCCATGGAACCTACACCGGACTGGTCGATCGCGATCGGTCTGACACTGCGAACTCCATCATCACCGTATCCTGACCCTTTTTGACCTGGCGGAATGGTCGATGATACCGGCATGTAGCCCCTTTACATCATTTCTTTGAACATACTAATTTGATATTGCATAAATAACATGCCAGATTAGGTGCTCTGCATAAATCTGATGCTTCAAAGCGTGTATTTAAAACCGGGATCGGAGGTCACTTCAGGCCTTATAAAGATTCTGCAATCATTGATCAAAGAAAGTCAATAAATGGATTGGTTTTGATTAAACATTTGTGCATCACCGGGTTTAAAATCTCTGCATGATGGTAATGGATGTGGTGGTCGCAGTATTCCTCGCCTGGCATGAATACTGCCGTTATCCCGCTTCTGGGGAGAGCTTGCCGAAAGGAACCCTCGCGGTACCGATGGCCGTACACTCATTAATTAAAGACTTTCGCGGACCGGGCTGAAGCAGTCATCCACAACTCAACATAGGCTTCTTTCAACATTTGACATGGCAGGATGAAGGATGTGGCTTAGCTCAAGCACAAGTGTCGGATCCTGGCGGTGATATTTTAATTGCCAAAAGGGCCACTTTGAGTTCGTTATGCGATCGCATCATGCAGATCGTGATGGATCTCGCGAGGGCAAATCGCGGGGAGATGGTTTTCAACACATTGGCACATACTTCCACTACTACCTCCAAATTACAAGTGTCCCTGAAAAATGTTCAAACACAACTCAAGCTGGAGAAAATATCATCTTTCGAGAAAGACAACAATTGAAGACGTTATGATCTAGTCCTCACCTACTAATCTCTGCCTAACATCATATTTGCCAGAGATGATTAAAAGGAAAATGTTATATCACAATCCCAGAAAACAACTAAAGTTCCTCCAACGAGAATCTAATGTGCAAAGGATAATGTAAAAAGGAAGGGGAAAGGATTATAGTTTTGGTTACTCATGGAGTGTAATGGCTCACCCAAAAATAAATGGAGTCCGGAGATGAGACTTTAAAGGAGAAAAGATAGATGAACGCCTATGGAAGTCATCTCATTGAGTGCTATCCCAATTTCGGAGTGAGCACAACAACAAGACAATCCATTCCATCTCGCGAACATCATTGCCACTACCCAAGGAACATCCCCGCCAAGTCCATGGGAGATGAACTCCCAAAGAATGTAAGAAATCAATGTGCTTAAGAAAAGGTGGAGAACCTCCAATAAGCAAAGACTTCTTTTCCGCATAGTTTCTATCCAAAGAAAAATGTGAATGAGCAAATCAGAAGGATAAGCAAGAACTTCCAAAATGCATAATGCAGACTTTGGTTGAGGTCAGAGAGATTGTGTGGATAGATATTGCCAAGTCCATAAATGAAATTTGAACCATGGTGCAAATCATGTTTGAATGAAATGAGTTGCTCGAGAGATGTAAACAAGATGCTGGAGAACTAATGGAGTCAGAAGACATGCCAAAGACAAGCAAATGAAATCATTATGTTCTTGAATTCCAAGACCAGAGAATTTTGAAGAATCCAAAGATCGAGGACAAGATTTAAACCATACTTTTGAGGTAAAAAGGGTTCTAACTAAAAGAGGTCTCATGCTTCAAAATTTTGAGGAGAATATTCAAGTCATGGATCAAGGAGTACAAAAGTTTTTCAATAAGATAGATGTTCTCCAAAAGAAGGGCCTACCCGGCCTCGGGTCATTAAATGATAAATTAATGACACTCCCTACCTATAAGAAGAGATTACTGGCGTCTAAGGACAATCTAAGTTTTGCAGGATACAGGAAGCATCACAGCAAAGCATTCATGGATTTTCCCCGGGCATTGGATATTAGTATCCAACATTTTAGATTGTGTTTCACATATTCTACTACCAAGCCTACATTTTCAAAATATATGCACATGGATGAAGTGTATCAGATTGCTTAAAAGTCACGTGTTTTCAAAATATCTCTGCATGGGGAAGAACTCCGTGATCTACTGATTAGCAGATGAGTCGCTTCTAAAATCCAAATACCTCATTCAAATAAGAGGGCTGCGGCGCACTCGCTAAACGACTTCCAATTCACTTCATACGCTTGTATCGAAGTCATCAATCGGGCTTTGATTAGTTGGCAGTTAGATTAAAATAATATGAGCAACGCCCGACCGTATTATGACAGAACGCTTTGTAATTTGAATTATAAATACTACTTTCCAAAGTATTGAGGTTGTTGATCTCTATTACCGTTGCTATTAAACTGTGACTATTTTGAAGAGATTCATTAATAAAGAAGAGGCACTTTACGGGATTCTTTACAAGATGTTCACTGGTGATGTTTGATCTTCTAAGTTGAATGTTTTTCTTTCTCTCTAATCATTTTGTTTTCTAGAACTACTCTTTATGAATAGCGCATTGCTGCAAGGATTTATCTCTTGCTTGATAATCGCTTCCGGGGATTCTAAAGATTTGAATGTTATCTTTCTAATATCTTCAATTTAAGAAATTCTTAACTCCTTGTTAATTGAAGTTATTTTCCTAGTCTTTTCTTCTGTCCATCATTTTAATTCGTTAAAGATCCGCTTGAGTGCATTATCTCTACCTTTGAAGATCTTCTCTTTAAGGCTTCGGGCGTTTCCTCATACCTACTAAACATACCCTATAGCCCAATGGATGTGTTGACTATCTCAACCAATTCATAAACCCTTTATACAACAAAAACACACTGTTCCTTTACTCCACGAATAGTCCGAAATTAAAAACAAAGCAACCATATAGAGATCCCTCCTCTCGGCTTCAAAGGGCTAGATCCCTCCTTTAAAAGCGGTTGGTTAAGGTTACCTTTTGTAGATTTCTTCTTTTTTTCAGCCTCTAGGAAATTTTACCAAGTGCTAACATAATCGCGACTCCACTGAGGAAGAACTAAACCCGACAACTTCATGTTTTCCTTAAAAGAACGCTGATTCTCGAAAGCGCAGTAATGTTTAGAGGTTGATTAACATAGTATATATTATTTTCATACCTCATCAATTTAAATATATATATATATATATATATATATATAAACCAAAAGAGCTCTAGCTTCCAAGAAGGTTCACACTCAATCCGTAATTCGCAACCTTCTGCCACCGATTGATAATCCTAACAATGCAAAGCCAAAGCGAAGACCTTAGCTACCAGCTCATCGAGCTACAATCTCCATCATAAGTCTTTCCTTTTCCGGAGAACGAGATATCTTTCAAACCTTGATCTTGATCCTTTTCAGCAATGAAACCTGGTTAGAACAATACTAGTGGGGTCGGCAATCAGGGTGAAGGCGATGCGAGGCAATGGAGGAATAAGAGGTTTCGGGCGCGATGGATGAATAACAAAATAAAGGTAAAACGATAGTTTTATTCAAACGCTCCATGATGGAGATAGGTCGCTAGGATAACGGTATGCCATTCAACAATAATAATGGACAATGGGGCCACTAGGGATGAGGCGGGCGATGACGGTGGCCAGCATACGATAAGGATGTGGAGGCGTTATTGGAGGTGTACCTGGGCCAAGGGGCTGGTCATGAATGGAAAGGTAAAGGCCTGACAACAAGGACTGAAAACAGTTATGGGATTGGACACAACTCGAACGGTGGGACAAGCGGGACTTGTGGAGGATGACTTCCATGAGTGACGGGTTGTCAGAGAGCATGTGAGGGATGGGACTTGAGAACCAATAGACCGATAATTTAATGACCAGTCTTGGGGTAATAACATCTATTCGACCCTCCTGGTTAAAGGAAGTGATTACCCGTGGGGGTCCCTCAATCCATTTTGATCTGTTGATCTGCGCATTGGTTTCCTAGCCGCAGATCTTAGCTCTCTCTTACCTATCTCGATCTTTCCTCGCCTCCATTAAAGGCGAATGGAGGGGGGGGTCCTAATTCAATGTGAACTCTATATTTATGTTCGCTCGGGTCATTCATGTGCCTGCGAGTGTCTCACTCCGAGCCCCTTCAGCTGCTAACCCGTGGGGGTCCATCCAATGTGGGTCGATGATCTGCTACTCCCTCATTGAGCCACCAAATGAGAACATCCATGTTATTAATCTGAGCTCAGACTTCCCACCCCCCACCCCTAAGCAGATGGAATGGTTGGGGGTCCAGAATGCGTTGTGAGATGTGGATCTTAGTGCCGTGATCGAGACCATTGATAAATGCAAGAAACATAGATCAGGAGGAGGAAACATGATAAGTACTTTGGGGGGAAAACTTAGGATACAAGCATTTGGTTTTCCTCAATTTCACATAAACCCCACCAAGGAGATTTCGTCTAAGCTATTCTGAGGCCATGGGACATGGGGTAGCAATTTCATCGATCTAGTTTCACGGGTGGTCAAGAAAAACAAGCAACTAACCTACATTCTAACCTACCTTCCTATGACAATTAACCTAGACTAAACTGTTGGGTTAAGAAATTAGTCTGTTCTGACATAGCCATTCCACTGTGATTAGACGGCCTCGGTCGATTTATTCACTGGGTTAACTAGGGCTTTCACCACTGTGATTAGACACCGGGTCATGACATTCACTGTTAACTAGCTTGGTCAATTGTAGATTGTATCATGGTCAAGGTTTTATTCACTAACCTATCAATACTGAGGCTTTAGAAAAGAACTTGCTCGCGTTGCATGACCAAGTTACCATTATTGCATGGGCTTTGTTTAAATTCTTTTATGCCCTCTTTCTTTCTTTTCTTTCTTTTCTTTTCTTTTTCCTTTTTCTTTCTTTCTTTTAAAATGAAAAATCAATGACCAATAAAAACACTAGATACGAGCAATAATCCATAATATTCAAGTCATAAGTTGATTCCCATAATTTATAAGATAAATACTCCACTGGGATGGTATTTCCTCGTTATGCCAAGAATCCGCCTGCCATCCTTAACCCATCTGCCTAGTAGCCCTCATTGGTTTATTCTAAGAAAATTTTTGAAAAACAAGATCAATGTTTGTGGCCTTTCTTCGCAAGCTTCAAACTAATCCTAATTCTCTATTCCCACTCTGAAAAATGCAAGTAAAGACCAAAATTAAACTGGTATGTACAATGGAGAGTGAGTTCTTCAAATCTCTTATTGAGGAGTGATATAATGTTTCAACATTCTGCTTATTCACAGTGCTCCCCGAAGATTCCACCTATCAGCATTGTTTAACAAAAAGGCGTTGTTTCCTCTCAAAGCTTGGATCATGTAAGGCCCTGCCCACAAATTGTCATATTTCCCATGCTTTCCTTGTCCTCGTTCTCTGCATCCCATCTCACCAAGTTCCTAGTTCAAAAAGTCATCTTCTTTGTTTCTTTTGTCAAAGATCTTCTTTATGTTTTCTTGTATGACCTGTGTTTTGTTGAAAATTTATTCCCTAGTCTGTTGCAAATGAATCATCCGATTGATTCTTCTCTGGGAGTCACTTGGCTCAAATTTTGAACATCTTGAAGCAACTTTATGACATGGACTCCCAAAGAGGTGGGGAAAATAGTCTTCAAGATTATAAACCAACCGGGTATGGCGGACATACCAATTGACCTTTTTAGGTATCAATCTTATCCGCCCATAAAGCAAATACGAAGCTTATCATGCCATGATTTTATTCTCCCCGCACGTTTTCTCGATGATATTTACTAACGTTCTTTTGTTTGAGGATTCTCAACCCATTTCCTTGAGGGTAGTAGGTCGTGGAATGCCCTGCCGGTAACGACAGAAAAATAATGAGTTTTCACCGAAAGGAAACCGCATTGTCAGAATGATCTTCTAGGACAAATCCAAAAACGATAAAATATTTTCAAGAAATTTGATAACAACAGAGTCAGCGGCTTGCCTGCTTGGTACAACCACGATCCATTTGGTAAAATAATCAATGGCGAAGAATCCACCTATGTCGCCCGGATGACTAGGTGTATTTCCAATGAGATTGAGTCCTCATTGTTGGAAAGGGGCCTCAACTGAAAATGGTTTAAGAGGTAGAGGAAGGAGTTTCCTTTTACCTCAAACAATTGACACCGTGACATGTCGCTACTTCGATGTACATCTCAAGGTGTTATATGAAATCCATCTCTGAGATTTTGTTGGTTGTAACCTTCCACCAAATGGCCACCACATTCTCCCGCATGAAACCCTTGCAACACTTTATCGCCTTCATCATCTTTTAGTAAACAATTTAAAAATACCCGAGGGTCTTCTTTCCAATACAAATTTCTTCCGTACGTAATTTTGTGCTTTCAACTTTAAAATCTAGCTTTAGTCTTAGTAAAACCAAGGGGAGCTTGTAAATTTTGTAAAACGAATATAAGGTCTGTTGCATACCATGGAGAGTTTAGAAATACCTCTCTAACGTTTGGAGTCGCCATCTCACCTTGTTCATCTGCCACATCTAGAAAATTAATGTCAAGAGCCTAGAAGTTAGATTCAGCCATCAACTTGGCAAGGCCTTGGCCTTTGATCAGTTTTGTGGGCTTAATCTCTATGTCATATTCTAGAATAACTGCAATCAATTTCCCCCTTCTCCCATCAGGGTTGTCTTGTGTCAAGATATCTTTTACTACTGCATTTGGAACATAAGATATGGTGTGGGAATGGAGAATATAGACCCTGAAGTCCTTTATATCCTTTACCAAGGCAAAAGCTTTCTTCTCCATGATATTGTAATTTAATGCAACATCTCTTAGAGCTCTACTGAAGAAAGCTATAGGATGTTCATACCCTTCACTGTTCTTCTGTAGTAATACTGCTGCTATAGTATGTTCAGAGGCGAAAGAAAAAAGATAGAAATCTTTAGTGAAGTCGGGACTGATCAAGACTTGGGCTTCAGTGAGTGCTCGTTTGACTTGTTCGAAGGATTGTCTAGACTCAGAGTCCCATTTTATTTTTGCATCCCATTTTAGCATGTTTGTGATGTTTCGGAGGAGCTCGGCCAGATTAGGAATGAACCTTTGAAGAAAGTTAATTTGCCCTATAAAAGACTGTAGTTCTTTTAGATTTCTTGGGTGTTCTAACTTTAGTATGGCCTCTATTCTGCTGGGGTCAATTCTGATTCTCTCCTTAGAGATGATGTGTCCCAGCAGTTTGCCTTCTTCTAACCCAAAAAGAAACTTCTTGGGATTTAAATAAATCCCGAACCTTCTACACTTTTCGAAAACTCGTCTCAGATGCCGCAGGTGTTCATCATCAGATTGGGAAAACACAGTCACATCATCTAGATAAACGACAATAAACTTACCTGACTCTTCTACAAAGGCGATGTCCATTGCCCTCTAGAAGGTGGCTCCTGTGTTCATCAGACCAAAAGGCATCTTCACATACATGAAAGTGCCCCATGGTGTGGTGAAAGCGGTTTTTCCTGATCGCCTGGGTGAACTAGAACTTGGTTATAGCCTGAGAAACCATCTAACAAAGAAATTCGACTCGACCCGACCACTCTTTGCAGGAGGTGATCCATTTTAAGCAAGGGGTAATTATCCTTCAAGGATGCTTTGTTCAGATTTCGAAAATCTATGCAGAGTCGGATTTCCCCGGTTTTCTTACGCGTAGGGACTAAATTAGAAACCCATTTAGAAAAACGTAGTGGGACTATGATCTTGGCATCGTACATTTTCTTAATCTCTTTTTCTATCAGAGGAAGCAACTTGGGATTTATCCTCCTAAGTTTCTGCCTAAACGGTTTTTGGTCTTCCGTTATGGGAATCCGGTGTTGTATAATGCTGGTGTTATAGGCTTTCAAATCTTCATAACCCCATGCAAAAACGTCTGAATATTCTTTGAATAGCTCAATGTACTTAAGCTTTTGTTCTGGGGGTAAAGATTTGGATATTTTAACCATCCTATGTTTCTCTTCAGTTCCTATATTGCAGTCTTCTACCTCTTTCCCATGGGCTTCTATTTTTGGTTTCTTAGCTACATCATCATTGTCAAACAGATCTTCTAAAGGGACAACCCCTCTAGGTAAAAAATTGCTTTTCAATTGTAAAACATCAGCATCCATTTCCTCATCCCCTAACTCTCCTGAATCTACTGTATCCTCTGTATCTACTATATTTACAGTATTAACACTATCTATCTCAAACTCAGAATTATTTACATTCTCGTTTTCATTTTCCAGATCTATGTTTGTACATTAAAAATCGTTCTTGCATTGCAGAAAATCCTCTATCTGATCGTCATTTCCAAACACTTGCCAGTACCTGATATTATCGGGCACTGTTGGTCGGCATTTCAATTCAACAGTGTATGGGCGAGTTTGGCGGAAAGGAATCTTGCAGGAAGCAGCTGACATAGCTAATCTGTCGGCCAGAATATTTTGTCCTCTCGACATTACCTGCAAGTCAACCTCATTAAAACACTTCAAAGCATCAAGAATAGCATTCCTATAGGCTCTGAGGCGTGGATGTTTAGCAGTGTACTCACCTTTGATTTGTTTGATTATTAATTCAGATTCATCCCTTACCATTATTTTCTTAGCACCAACTTTTTTCAACAGCTTCAGATCGAGCATTAAAGCTTCGTACTCGGCGATGTTGTTAGTGCATTGGAAATTTAATTTATAGGAATGATTTTCTGAATACCTGTTTCGATGATTATGCAACCAGACTCCAGCTCCTGCTCCTTATTTACTCACAGCTCCATCAAAATCCATACTGCAGAAATCGGCAGGGAACTCTTCGGTTATTACATTTTTCATCTTTGCTGCCTCACCGTTTTCTGGACCTTCATCTTGACTAGCTACATCTTCCACCAGCTGAATATATGGCTCTTCAGTATCACCATCATTGTACAAGATGAACAAATCTAAATTGGAATGAGTAGAGTANGAATAGCATTCCTATAGGCTCTGAGGCGTGGATGTTTAGCAGTGTACTCACCTTTGATTTGTTTGATTATTAATTCAGATTCATCCCTTACCATTATTTTCTTAGCACCAACTTTTTTCAACAGCTTCAGATCGAGCATTAAATCTTCGTACTCGGCGATGTTGTTAGTGCATTGGAAATTTAATTTATAGGAATGATTTTCTGAATACCTGTTTCGATGATTATGCAACCAGACTCCAGCTCCTGCTCCTTCTTTACTCACAGCTCCATCAAAATCCATACTGCAGAAATCGGCAGGGAACTCTTCGGTTATTACATTTTTCATCTTTGCTGCCTCACCGTTTTCTGGACCTTCATCTTGACTAGCTACATCTTCCACCAGCTGAATATCTGGCTCTTCAGTATCACCATCATTGTACAAGATGAACAAATCTAAATTGGAATGAGTAGAGTAAAGGGGGTAATTATGAGGTTTCTCTTGACTGTTGACCATATACTCCACTGGGGAAAAACTAAAACTGACAATCTCATGTTTTCTTTCCCTTAAAAAGAACGTTTGATTCTGAGCAGAAAGTAATGTTTAGAGGTTGATTAACTCTGTATATATTATTTTCATACTCATAAAATTTATATATATATATATATATAAACCAAAAAGAGCTCTGGCTTCCAAGAAGGTTCACACTCGATCTCATCCAGACCCAGAACCCTCTACAGTGATAGATAATCCCAAACAGTTGCTCAGGCGAAAGACCTTAGCTACCAGTTCAGTGAGTTATACACCCCATCATAAGTCTCCTTCCTTTTCCGGAGAACCAGATACCTTTCCAAACCTTGATCTTGATCCTTTTCCGCAACGAAACTTGGTTAGAACACGGTCTAAAACCTTTGTGTCTAAGCTCGTCTTTGACCCAACTGCGTTACAGCCCAAACCCCCGAGGTATTGTCTCCTACGACTAAACTACAAATCACTATCTCAGCACCGCCCAGTACTTCCTCGTCCTCATCTTTAGTCGCTACCTCTCCTACCATCCAGGTCGTCGTCCCACCTCCTCCGCCCATCATGGAATCTCGATATGCCCCTCTGGTGTTGGCCGCACTGCTACATGCCATGCCCCAAGACTACCAAACTAGACTTCCGTAGTTCGATGCAACCGGAACATTAAATGCACAACAACATGTGGATAAAATGAGAGACTACTTTGATTTGCAAGAAGTTGATGAAGTTGACGTTCAAATGAGACTGTTCGCCCAGAGTCTGACAGGAGACGTCAATAAATGGTTCAAAGCTTTACCTGCTGCCTCAGTTCCTGACCTTTCCGCGTTCCAAAGAAGTTTTCTTGACAGATGGGAGGTAAACAAAAACCCTCTTCAAATACTGTCAGAATACGAGAACATAAAAAGAAATCAAGGTGAGACGGTCCAAGATTATTGTACCCATTTTAACAACTTGTATAATGCAATCCCAAGTGAAATCAAAACTCGCCTGGGTTTGGCATTGATTAAATTCCCTGATGGATTCGATGCTGACATGTCTTACCAATTAAGAGAAAGAAATGCTTCCACCCTTGAAGACATGTAGAAAAGTGCTATTAGTGTGGAGGCTAATCTGTTGGCGAAAAGGGCTCGTCAAAGGACAGAAAGGAGAGTCACAATCAAAGAAGAACCTTCCACGTCGACCATAGATTCCAAGCTGGATTCTTTGACCCGAACGGTGGAATTTTTGATGGAAAGAATGAATTTATCCGACAGAAACCCTCCAAGGGACAATGCACCTACTCCCCAGATTCGGAACCCCAATTTCAGGAGAAACACTCCTTTGATTAGACAGACAGATCCTAGAGATCAAAGAGAGCAGAGAGGCCCAGATCACCTGATCAGACCTCCTCTACAGGAAAACTATGCTGATGAAGGGGGAGAGGTGATCGAAGAATTGGAAGACACTCACATTAACCTCATGGGAATTCATGATAATGAGGCCATTTTCCTCACCCGAGAAGAGCAGGAACTCTTTCTATTAAATCAAACTAAGGTAACTGAGGAAGCCAAAGATACGGGAAAACAGGCCTTTGAGAACGCTATTTTGGAGGTGCACTGTCAATACAACCTGCGAAGTAAGAAGACAGAAGGAAATTCCTTGAAAAAGACGACCAAAACGTAGAAGGTGGCTGAGACTGATAAAACTCCTAAGAAGACTACTGCTGAGAAGGATTCTGAGAAAAGTAAATCTGACACCCCCATGAAGAAAAACATCACCCTTCTGAAAAGACCAGCACATCCCGAAGTGTCACCTATTAATCCACCCAATACTTCTGAGCGGAAGACTATGGTGGACCAACCAGAATCAATGAGTCAGGCCCGAGCTCCCGCACCTTTCAGCCTGGAGGGGGAATTGGCCAAAATAAAAATTCCTATCCCACTTACAGAGTTGATGAACAGAGGCGGTTACCGTTCACAGGTACTAAAGGCTTTAGCCATTGGACCCGACATGGGCACCAAGGCATTGACTATTGGATCAGTGACTCATTCAGACACTGTGAACCTTACTGACGATCATCCCGAACTCCTTTTTGGACCTGAAGTAAATGGTCGAGATGATACCAGTGATGTAGCCCCCTTTTACATCAGTTTGAACATACACGACTTGATATTACATAATTCCATGCTAGATTCAGGTGCCTCACACAATCTGATGCCTAAAGTAGTAATGGAAAAACTGGGATTGGAGTTCACTAGGCCTTATAAAGATCTACACTCGTTTGACTCTAGCAAAGTCAAATGTATTGGTTTGATTAAAGATTTGTGCATCACCCTGGTTCAGATCCCTTCAAAAAGCATGGTAATGGATGTGGTGGTCACAGACATCCCGCCTAAGTATGGAATGTTGCTATCCCTCTCTTGGGGATCTAAGTTGAAAGGAACCTTGTAGCTGGATATGTCTTACGCCACTATCCTAGTGTTTGGACAACAGAGGAGGATATACAGAGAAACACTGATGAAGTATATGGTCAACAGTCAAGAGAAACCTCATAATTACCCCCTTTACTCTGCTCATTCTGATTTAGATTCATTCATCTTGTACAATGATGGTGATACTGAAGATCCAGATATTCAGCTGGTGGAAGATGTAGCTAGTCAATATGAAGGTCCAGAAAACGGTGAGGCAACAAAGATGAAAAATGTAATAACCGAAGAGTTCCCTGCTGATTTGTGGAGTATGGATTTTGATGGAGCTGTGAGTAAAGAAGGAGCAGGAGCTGGAGTCTAGTTGCATAATCATCGAAACAGGTATTGAGAAAATCATTCCTATAAATTAAATTTCCAATGCACTAACAACATCGCCGAGTACGAAGCTTTAATGCTCGGTCTGAAGCTGTTGAAAAAAGTTGGTGCTAAGCAAATAATGGTAAGGGGTGACTCTGAATTAATAATCAAACAAATCAAAGGTGATTACACTGCTAAAAATCCACGCCTCAGAGCCTATAGGAATGTTATTCTTGATGCTTTGAAGTGTTTTAATGAGGTTGACTTGCAGGTAATGCCGAGAGGATAGAATATTCTGGCTGACGGATTAACTACGTCAGCTGCTTCCTGCAAGATTCTTTTCCGCCAAACTCGCCCATACACTGTTGAAGTGAAATGCAGAACAACAATGCCCGTGTAAGGTAGATAGAGAGGTAGTGGGGGGGCCCAGAGGGCCCATAGTGATAATAGTGGAGGTCATTCAATGTAAGGTGGACTAGGTCCACTATATTATTAAATAAGGCCCACTATGGTAGTTAGATATAATAAA
>SNQJ01S0033005.1:122607-164804 GCA_010110895.2 Picea sitchensis
AGAAGGTAGGAATTATAAACCTTTTTGATATACCCCATTTTGGAAGCAGCTAGGATATCAATGCATGTGTACATATGTTACTAAGTTATGTGCACAGGGGATACATGTGGCTAGATAAGGAAATTTCCATTGATATTGATTTGATTGTGCGCATCTTCGATCTTCTGTTGCAGGGGGAGGAACCATCCTTATTGTTTTTTGATAATAAGAATGAAAAATATCTAGTTGAGAGCATGAAGGAAAAATTCCATACATTCTGTGGACAATGTGAATTATATGTCGCTAGCATATGCGACCCGACAGTAAGGTTTGTGATGCAAGCCTTATCCTGTAAATTGTTAAGGAAGTGCAAAAAATATCAAGTGCCAACAACAGTCATAGAGACAAAACAAATATGTGTTGAGGGAGTCCTGATGAACTGGGAAACATTCTTATTGAACCAATTTTTTATTGATTGTTAGGAATCACAGGATAAGGGGAATGAGTTCCATTATTCCTGGTTACTAATATTAATAGTGCTATCGACTTGGAGGGAGACATATGTCAGTCATTTTTTAGGAGTCGTGGAGGAGCCTTGCTTAGCTGTGTGGTATTAGAACCTCTGGTACTACACACAAGCCATGACTGATGGACAATGATGTCACATTTTATATTTATAAGAAAATTATTAGAGACAACATCGAGTGGACATCGCGCATACCACCCTAGGTGGTTGAGGCATACAAGGCAGTGGCGCGCTTTAAGGAAGGGATTCACCACATGTATGTACAAGAAAATAAAGACCCAGATCAGTAGTGGCTACCAATGCAATACATATTGATTGAGAAGGAGATGGGAAATATTATGGCCGATTGGGAGGATGAGTGGAATATTCCTCCAACAAATGCCAGACCATCAGAGAAACAAAACCCACAAATAAACGAGGTCGATATGGATGAAGAAGAAGGAGAAAAAAAGGAAAAAGGTAATCGTACCGGCGATACCACCCAAAAGACAGCGCCGCGCATAGAGAGAAAGAGGAAATAACTAGAGATAGGGAAATCTATGCCACAAGGGACAAAGAGAAAGGCCATCAAAGAAATGGTTATCGAGGATTTGATAGAGGAATATTTGGAGAAGATAGGTGACCAAGTGAAGGAAGTAACAGACGACACATTCCAGTGTGCAACAAAACAATAGGAAGAGATGAACATATGCATGCAGGAGTAGATGACTGAACTACTGAAACTACTATAAGTAGAAAACATCACGTCAAGGAGACAACAAAGAGGAATGAAAAATGAGCACTACCAAGACTGGGGAGGTAAGGACAACGATCTCCCATTCCTTAACAGTCACAAGAGAACAAATATTGATAAGCTAGCGACAAGGAAAGTAGTGTTCCCCTCGACAGAGATGCAAGAACAAGCCATGACATTAGGTCACATTGAAAATTAACATGATTTTGAAGGATTTTATGTTATTCTTTGGTTATTTATGTGATAATATGTCATGTTGCAATTGTTATTTTGTCTCTTACTTTCTCGGTTTAGTATTCTTTAATGTTACTGTATACTAAACTATACATTATGACAAAGTAGGAGAAAAAATATTAGAACACTTCATATATTATACAATGTTGGTGATGTGCTTCTCTTTACATGCAATTCATTTATTTCATTTTTTTGCGTATGATATTACTCTTAACTATTTATTGTTAGCTACTTTAGGATTCAACATTAATACTTCAAGCTCATATATCATTGCAAATTAACAGCATATTTAAAAATAAACATATTAAATGTGTGGTAATTCATTTTAGATATTTCACATGAATCAAAGGCTTCTATGTTTTATTTTAGTTATTGATGTGATCATCTACCATGTTTCATTTATACCTTCCTTGTTTTCCATTTTCTTTTCATATATTTGTACCTTTAATTGAATGACGAATAATTTTTTCCAACCTTCTTCATAATAAGAATTAAAATATTTTACACATTTCAACTAATTTAATTGAATATATGTATTCATTTATTTATTGCTTTTCTCATATTTGATACTATTCTATATTCAACTTTAAATGTATGGCTTGTCCTTTTCTACCCCAACATACATGGAAATAATTGGTTTTCCACCTTTGATACCATTATTTATTCTTCTTATGTACTTTATGCTCTGTAACCATAATTTATTTTTTCCTAGCTATTCTACCATTAATCAAGAACATATAACCATTACTTAGGAACATATAAACATTATTTATGTAACACTCTGGGTTTTGAGCCCCGTATTAAATAATGTATTTTGTTAATCTATGAAAGGCTAGAGTACCCAAACAATTGAAAGAGGCTAATTTGCTTAGGAAATGTAATATTTTGATCATTATTAATAACAAAAACATCGTTGGTTGCTAGATGGACAAGGACAAGAGTTATAGGGGGCTATCATTCTGCAAGAGAAGTGGATTGAGGGGCTAACTATTTATTTTATATTTTATTTACCCATTTATGTTTTAATTGAGAATAACAGTTACATGATATTCTTGGGGGGAAGGTCATATGGTTCCTTAATTCCAAGAATTACATAAACCCATCTTTGGTCTATGGTGGGGGTTGCTTCTTCTTCACTCATTCACTCACTCACTCATTGTCCCTTGTTCACACCTTTCATTCTATTTTTGATCCACTCATTCTTTCACCCACTCGTCTGTCCTCATTCGTGTTTTGGCTTGGGAAAGGAAAATGAATTGTTGGAGAGGAGCCATGGTTTTGTTGGATGTAAATATTGTTGGTGTATTCCAACTATGAATTAAGGCCTACATATGTGAGATGCTTTGGCCTATGTTCAATTTTTCTCACAGCTATGAATCCTGAGAGACCCAACATGGATATTATTGGCCAGATGCACTGGAGCCCTAGATGGAGATGGACAGTCTGAGGGACTGCATGTGAGAGAAGGGGCTTGCAGGACAAACACCAATTCATAGGAAAAAATCATCAGTTGTGCCCACTAAGATATGATCCCGATATAGTTCGAGAAAGCATTGGAGCGAATGCAATGCAAATTTCCTCATTTGCTAATGAAAGTGGGGATGCTTCTAGATATAAACATGGAGGAATTGGGCCACCAAAGAGGGTGCCCATCTCCCTTTGCATAGATGTTTCTATTGTAAACTTCTCTCACCAATCCAACTGAGCAGGGAGGCTCCTAATAAATAATTAACATTATTTTTCAGTTAGGCAGTTAACTAAAATAAAAAGTGAAACAATGCTTGTCAATCAGAACTAAAGCAACAAGTCTCATGTTGTTGTTGTAAAGAAAAAATTGCTCAATCTGATAAAAATGATGTCTTCTTGTTGAAATACAATGAATGATCACATCTTATCACTTCTATTATTGTTCTCTTTCATTCTCTATGTGTTTTTTATTGTGTAGTGTTTTATTCTTATGTGCTAGTCTATTTTGTTGTTGCATTTAAAAATTTTCATATAGAATTGTGAATCAACTCATGAAGAAGAAATAAAGCATATAACCTCAGATCAACAAACCAACTTGGTGCATATCATCTTTAGCAAACAAAATATACCATCTTCTTCAAGCCCTTTCCCATAGATCCACAAATTGCACACTATAAACACGCGGATGTTCAGGACTTGCTCCACTACGACCCGTGGATAACCTTCGAAATATAATATCATCAAACTTTTCCCTTTTATTCCCTTTTCTACCTCAGACTTCACTTCTTCAGATATGCTATGAATATATTTTCCAAAAGATCACTTGAAAGATAGATAATCATTGAACTATTGTGTGTAAGAATGAGAGGCTTCTTGAAGTGTATTTATACTTGTCCATGTGACTTATTTCCTTAATTTTAGGGCCAATCTTTATTTTCTTGTCATAACCATTTTAACCTTTAATTAATGACTTGTAACTTCTTGTTGAAACCATTTAGGGACTTCTTGACCATTCTTCGGTTCTTTCAACTTCATGAGGGAATAAATCCTCAACCATGAGGAACCACGTGGCGTACAACCTACCATTGGAAACAACAGGATGAGTTCTATCCATATATGAGGTTTTTGTATACACTTGAAGTACTCTTCAACCTCATTTTCCTTATTCAAMTTTGATCCTCATGACCACACCTTTGGGTTTCTTGTAGACTTCTTCAAAGCGTCTTCCTGTGAGGGCCATGCTGAAAGCTACGCCAAAAGGGGACCACTTTGGAGACTTCTCCAAATACACCCATTACTTATTCAAAAAACCCATCACTTATAGAGGCTTCTTCTAGGGTTAACATGCATCCTCTATGGTTGACATCAATGCTTCTAGAATTCTTCTAGAGTTGACATCAATGACAACTAACTTTCCAACACTTAGATCAAGACAAAAACCCCTACAACTTAATTGGTGACTCCACTAAGGAGAATTCATATGAAACTCTCTTTTTTGGGTTGAATCTTAGGTTTGTGGTACTTATGGGACATGGTGATAGATATAAGATTGCAATCCAATGCACCTTTTATTATGCAAGCCAATTGATCCTCTTAGGCTAGCACATCTACGCCAGTTGTTCCACTATAGCTAGTGAGCCTGTAGGTAAATTTTCATTTATTTTTTGTTTTTTCTTATTCCAAAATTGAATCTCAGCCTTTCTCTATATTTGAGTGTTTTTCCTACTGCGTAGAGACTAGATATGATAATTTTCATGTTTTTTATTGTGTCTTATGTGCTTTGAAAGTCAAAAAACAAAATTTAGGTTTTGTTGTTTGAGGAATTTTATTGAGGATTTGAAAGAGTATTTCCAAGTTATTTTGTTTATATGATTTCATTATATAGGATTCTGAAAATAATAAAGGGCATTTGAAATATCGTACATGATTTCCTTCTTTGTCTAAATTTCAAGAGTAGTATCAAGCATTGCATAATTTTCACTTGAAAGAAAAAGAGTTTAATTTTTTTTTCTTCTTACAATTTCATTATTATATTTGCAAAACTTGAGTCATAAAACCATTGAGTTTCACTCTAGTACCTTTTGAGTAAGCAATATCCCTAAAAGAAACATCAAATTAAAATTAGCTAGACTCATATTTATTTGATAGAAAAACCAACATTAGTCTAGGTGACATAGCCTTTGTTGTAGGTTTGGAGAGTCAATTCTCCAAGGCCACTCAAATTAAAATAGGAATCTATTAAAGAGTGAAAAATGCATTATAATAAAAAGATTTTTGTTGGGAAAGTGCCTCTCACATAGGCATCAAGCACCAGGTCAAGACGATTTAGGAGTTGAGATATCCACTTGGTGTAGCCCCAATTAAGTTTCGATTAATTCTTTAGTGAAATTGTTTATGTTTCATTGTTATTAAGTGCCTCTCACATAGGCATCAAGCACTAGGTCAAGACGATTTCGAAGTTGAGATATCCACTTGTTGTAACCCTAATTGAGTTTTGATTAATTCTTTAATGAAATTGTTTATATTTCATTTTTATTAAGAATTTGAAGAAATGATATTAAAAGGGCATAAATTGAGTTCGAATATTTCTCTAGACCAATCGAAAGAGGACAAGTGTCTTAATATTTAAAATAAGTTAAGCATGGTGGTTTTAAATTTATTAATAACAACTTATAATAAAAGTGATAGGGTTCGGATTAAATGTTGATTGATGACTAAGGATCATTGCAGAGTGAAAAGTAATATGTTTTTAAAAATTACCATAGCCTTTGCAAACCAAAAATTTCTTGAATTCATGTGGAAACTTCTTATCATTTGTGGATCCTTAAGTCATTGTTGAAAAACTACTACCATAGCCTCCACAAATCTATTTTGTAGGTTTATTTCAAAATTTCCCATCAATTAATGGGGTAGTTGAAAATTTAATGAGTCGTATACCAACTTGGGTTAAATCAAGTTAGAAAGAGATATATGTTAGTGTTGGAGTTACTTCACACACACCTAGGATTTATTTTTCCTAAGGTTATTCCTTGTTTATTAGTCAAGTCATTATCCAGTCTCCTATATTTTAGGGGAGAATATTCCACCAAGAGAATATTCTCTTTCAGTTGACACTTTAGTTTGACTGGTTGAGTTGAGTTTAGATGTTGCATTGGTTTTGTCACCATGAAACATTGGGATCATCACCAACTCACTACTCTTTGTTCAGTTAGTTAACTGAAGACTAGTTGACTAGTTAACTCAACTAGGTGGCAATTCACTCCCGTAACTGCTTTAGAGACTAGACTAGGTGGAAGTTTACTCTTGTAACTGTTGTTTTGTGTCCATATCAATCTAGACCATCACTATGGATCATTATTTACTCATATATCCTATATCTATTGTAAATTATTCACTCTTTATGTGTGGAATACAGTTAATGAGAATTCTTCCATTCTTTCTATCTTGTTTCTTCTTTCGCAATTTCTCTCTACAAATGTGTGTAGTATTTTCTAGCTAGATATATTATGTGCAAGTTCAACACATTTACATGGTATTAGAGTTGATGGACTGCTAAGCAAAATCTACACCAAATCATTTTTTGCAGGTACAAAAGATTGAAGACAACAAAAAGATGGATTATTCACCGGAAATACTTCTCATGCCTCACAACTATTTGGAATGGAAGCCAAAAAATTTGCTTCATCTTAGATGCATAGGCTTGTACCAAATAAATATGGAAATGGAAGTAGAGCCTGATTCTGTCGATGAGAAAATTGGCTTTCTCAATAGATAAGATATGGCCATAGGAAGTATCGACATGTCTGTGTCTCCCGAACTTTTCCATCAAGTATATGAAGAATCACAAGGATTAACTCCAAATGAATTATGGACCAGATTGGTGGTTCTATTTGGGAATAAAGAATATTGTGAATATTTCATGCAGGAGGTTGAACAAATAGAGCCAGAAGAGAAGCCATCAAAAGATCAAGCCTCTTATTATGAAGACTCTTCTACAAAAGTATTTGCAGAAATTTGTATTCCATTAATTGAAGACGATGTTTACTCCATTTCAGATTTATTTTCTGAAATAAATGTGGAATATATATGACATGCATATCAGGAGTCACATGCAGACACTTTTGCATGCACCATGTATGCATCTTAGGAGTCAAAAAGGGAGCCTCACACATGAGACGCCATTATGATATTTTCTGAGAAAAATTTGCAGAAACAAATTGGATATTTGAATTCCTCTCGGGAAAATATCCAATTTCAAAAAAAAAAATTGTCCAAAACGGAGTTCAGAAAGTGAAGTTATGATCATTTTAAAATCAACAAAATTTCAACATTTTTCTTGAAACGGCCGCACGGTTTTCAAAATTTCATCCAAAATTTATTTGGATATTATTCATTACAAGAAGATAAAGTGGATATGTGTGGAAATATCAATGATTCATATACTTCATCAGATCCATGCAGACATCTACATCTTCAACAAAATCTTCAAAGAGAACAAACTTGCATAGTTGCGAGGTCTTCTTGGAGTGAAGAACATGGTTGCTTAGCAACTGCCTTTTGTTCCTCATCATTTTTTATTTTATGCATTGTAATTTGAGGGGGGGTTTTGTTCCCATGAGGTTTTCCCTCTTTCCTCATTTAGTTCAATGTATCTTTTGTATTTGGATACCTAACATGGCCTCGTAGCCAAGACCCATTCTTTATTTTCACTATAGTGATGTTCAGGGGGGGTGTTGGAGTTACTTCACACACACCTAGGATTTATTTTTCCTAAGGTTATTCCTTGTTTATTAGTNTTTATTAGTCATAATTAGTCATTATCCAGTCTCCTATATTTTAGGGGAGAATATTCCACCTCGAGAACTTTCAGTTGACACTTCAGTTTGACTAGTTGAGTTGAGTTTAGATGTTGCATTGGTTTTGTCACCATACAACATTGGGATCATCACCAAATCACTACTCTTTGTTCAGTCAACTAACTGAAGACTAGTTGACTAGTTAACTCAGCTAGGTGGCAGTTTACTCCCGTAACTGTTGGAGAGACTAAACTAGGTGGTAATTTACTCTTGTAACTGTTGGTGTGTGTCTAGATCAATCTAGACCACCACTATGGCTCATTATTTACTCATGTATCCTATATATATTGTAAATTATTCACTCTTTATGTGTGCAATATGGTTAATGAGAATTCTTCCATTCTTTCTATATTGCTTCTTCTTTCTCAATTTCTCTCTACAAACGTGTGTAGTATTTTCTAGCTAGCTCTATTCTGTGCAGGTTTAACACATTTACATTTAGCTCACAACAGGTAAATTTATGATCCGGATTTATGTAGGAACACAATGAAATACAGAAATACACATAAACACAAAGATGCAGCGGAAATAAGACTTCATTTCATTAATAACAAATGACTGAAATATGCTTACAAACAGAATGGAAATAAACTAGCTAGGGCGCTGGTAGCTTATCTCTGAGAAGAGATGTGGCCGCTACTCGCATCCATGAGAAGATGATTACAATGAGGCTTTGAAGGCCCTTTTTCAATAAACGGGAATGCCAAAATTCCTAGACATCCAAAAACCTAACCTTGGGAGATGAAGCGCCAAAAGTCATGTGGGCCCCGTTTGGGTAAGTTGGTACGTCAACTTCCCGTGGTCGTAACTTTTGCATACGATCTCCGTTTTAGGCATATGATAGCCCATTGGAAAGATCTATCCGAGGACTAGGGATACCCCAAAAAACGTCGTTTATGGCCTCAAAATGGCTCCAGAAGTTCAGGACCCGAAAAACTGCTAAAAATAGTAAACTGTGCGAAAACTAAAAAACTGAAAGAAGAAATGGTGGGGGTCCAAGTGGAATAGGTGGGTGGCCACCAATATGCACCTGGATCAATTTAATATGTTAACTTATGCAAATTTTAAATAAAAGAACGGTGGTCATTTGTCTCAAAACATTGTTGAATGAGTGCAAGTTGACAATTAACCCAATAAAGAATTTGGTTATAGTATGAGTTAGTGGGAAGCAAATTCATCAAATCGAGAATTAAAATTTTCAATCCAAATGGGTACTATCAGTTCCTTTCTTTAGTTAATTTCTCACATTGTTACTATGTAAAGTTTTAAGAACCTAGTATATTTGAGTTGAATGAAGAAATGCCTCCAAGACAAAAACCTGCAACTCATGCACAACCCATTTCTCAAATATTGATTTTGACCATTTGATAGATATCAATGGTGATATATTTCAACCCAAGCTCACTATAAAGAGTTCCAGTGAAATTTTCTAGTTATCCTACTAACATTTAAAAGATGCCCTTGACCCTATACCAACTTGGGAGTGTATTATAGCCTTATTTTCCACCCTAGGGACACACATAAAACCCATTGATGCTTTATTGCTGAGAGACACTCTTATGCCTTTGTAGTTCACTAATTTTTCATATTGTTGTGCCTAAATAGTTCACACCAGAATGACTAGTCGTGAGTTGCCTATACTACATCCCTTGACCATCTATAGAATGGTCGCTAACTGCAATGTTGTTGGGATGCAACCACCCCTATAGGTGTTTGTTTTTCAAATTTTCTAAACTTTTCCTTGTCATATATGTATTATCCTGATCTTGTGAGCTTATCAGAGGAATGATATCCTAGATATAATCCCTGATTGGGCCTCTTCTTTGTTTCTTGTATTTTGAAGTAAACTTGAGGTGTTTGAGTGCTTTTGTTGGGCTTTCCTATTTTTGTGAGCTAGCTTCATGGTGAGTGGTGATATGGCAAATGTTTCAAACAAATCCTTTCAGATATGGTCATGTTTCCTCACTCCCTTCACATTCAATTTGCATGTGTTGAGAGTTTCTTTTTGGAATTGCTAGATCATTATTTTCAAGTTTTGGGTTTTTGATCCTATAGAGACATTGGAGTGTGATTTGGTGCATCACGACCAATATCCTACATCACATGGCTTGTTGTTTTCTACTTTGATTTACAGATTTATTTATTTTGTTAATATTAAAGAAAATTTTCATTTAAAAGAAAAAAAAAATAAAAAAATAATGATAGGGCAATACTTTTGAGCATTTTTGAAATATTGCATTGGCATAGTTATTGTTTGAGGATATTTTCTTCTATTTGGATTGTATTGAGTGGTTTTTTAAGAGAGAGTGTGGGGTTTTATTTTTATTGTAAAATATGAAAAAGAAAAATATATCTTCCCTTCCTTAGATAGAGTTCATCGAACACAAAAATTGCATCTCTTGCATACATACTTTTCTTTCTTTAGATTGGAAAAGAGTCAAAATACCATTGAAGTTGCATCCATTCCCTCGAGTGAAACAATATCCATAAGGAAAATAATGCTTATTCTAAAATTTATTAGACTATTTTTCTTTATAGAAAACCAACACCAAAGGGTTGGTTTTCAAAAGTTCCTTGATCCACTAGTTTTCGTTAGGATATTTAGACACTTAGGAGTTAGTTAATATCTACTTGGTCTAATGTGTCGTTAGGTAAAAATTTGTTTCTTAGTGTGTTTATTTAGTATGAATTTGTAGTTAAGAAATCCGACGGTCACGATATGTTCCCAACATAGAGTGATCCGACGGTTCATACTCTCCTCGATCTTAACGTCCATTGATCCTTGGATTAACACTCGATTGGTCAATGATATCTATTTAAAGAGAATGGAGGGTCATTTGTTGATGATTGATTGTGAGAAAATCTCTTGTAAAATCTCTCTGTAATCTTTTTCTTTTTCATTAATAAACTGCTCCAAGTGGCCGCATTGGTTGAGGTCGTGGATGTTTCTCCGTAGGGGTTTTACTACGTCAAAACATCGGTGTGTTGATATTTGATCTAGTTATGTGAGTGGTTAATGAATGGTTTCATCCTCTGTTGGAATACCTGTGTTTTCGAACATGGTATCAGAGCCTGTTTGAAGACCCGCTCCTATTGTAGATCGAGATCGTGAAGTTGAGTTACCTCATCTCCATTTTCTGTCATTTATGTACATTTCTGAGCCAATAGGATTGTTCCATTGTGTTTGGAGCACTTGTTTCAGTCTATAATACTTTTTGTTTCACTCAAAAAGGTTTTCCTTTGCCCAAGATACATCCATTACAGTTAGATTTGGAGGTATAGAGCTTGAATACGCATTTTAAATTTTTTTGCAAAATATTATTTTGGTTTTATTTCAGTTTTATATTATTTGTTTCCGAGTTGCTACTATTTTAGATCTGCGTATGCTATTTTCCCCGCTCCCCGTGCGATCTGAAAAAATTAGAAACAAATAGGAAAAGATGCATCTTTCGGGTAAGCTAATCGAGATCTAACCCTTGTTGTCATCGAGAAGTGAAATTTTTTTCTTGTGTGAAAAGAGCTTTTTTTTAGCACGCACTCCAAGGGCATCATCATCAACAACAACAACAAACCCAATCCTCTTGCGAAACAATACAATATGTTTTGCTAGACCATTTCGTTAAAATTTTCCTTATTAAGTAAGAGGTCTTGAGTTTAAGTCTCTCTTTTGTTAGTTTTTTTTGAAAAAGTTCATGCAAAAATTGTAAAGTGTATTTCACTTCAAGTATAAAAGTGAATCACTATAAGTAGCTTTAATATTTTATTTTAGAGTTATTTATTTTGCATGAAGTAACTTCATTGTAAAAGTGATCCCCACTTTTCTTTATAAAAGTGGGTCACTACATAAAACAACTTACACCACCACGTGGTCCTTTGGTTACCGTTTATGCCTTTTTAAAAAAAGGCATAACTCTCACATTTGAAGTCCATTTTTAGTGTCGTTTTTTTTTAAACCACATAACTTTTCGAGATCTTTCCATTCAGATCACCAGTTTTAGTTTTTAAATCCATATTATTTGCATATTTAATATGGCTTCTACAAGTAATCTCTTACTTACCAACACCAACTACTTCTAATGGAAATCCCATATGGAGGATTTATTAAGAAGTAAAGGCTTGTACAGGATTACCTTGGGAAATGAAACAACACCAACTAATGCTGATAAGAAAGTAAAATGGGATAATAAGAGTGACGAAGCATGTGGATTAATCAAAATGTCCATCTCTCCTGATTTAAGGTTCCACCTTCAATTAATTGATAAACCCAAAGATGCTTGAGAAAATATTGAATCTGTGTTTGGTAAACACAATATTATTTGAGTACAACAGTTAGAAAATCAAGTACTAACTTTAAGTCCAAGTGATTTTTCTTACATTGAAGACTATATATCTAAGTTTAAAACACTCAGAATTCTATGTGAAGAATGTAAGATAAAGATAGAAGAAGATTGTTGCATCTATCTTATTCTTTTTAAGCTAGGTAGTGCATATTCTGTGTTTGCATATCCCTTTTATTCTATGCAAGAGGCTCTAGGGAAAGCTTATCAAAAACCCAGTCTTGAGAACTTTTGTTATTCTTTGATTAGAGAGTAAGATAAGCTAGTACAACTTGGAGTGATCAACAATGCAGGTACCTCCAACAAAGCCTTAGTTGTCCATCAGAAAGATAAACCCAAGAATCCCAAGAAGCCACATCCTCGCCACAACAACAAGCAATATAAGGGTCCCAAACCCACTCAGACAACTTCCGCTCCTAATGGAGACAAAGGAGCAAAATATAAAAATAAGAAGACTAACATACATTGCAACTTTTGTGATAAATATGGTCATGATGAGTCCAAATGTTTCAAGAAGATGGCATATTTAGAAGCAACGATGAAGAAGCACAACATCAGTGTTGATTCTACTTCTTCTTCTTCTTCTCATGGACATGGACTTTCATCTTCTGGTTTCTCCTTCAATACAACTTCTACTTCTACTTCTGATGAGTGGCTTATTGATTATGGAGCATCTTATCATATGACTAAGGATAGAAACATATTTTCTACTCTAAATGAATGTAACAACAAGAAAATATTTGTTGGTGATGATAGATATCTTAATGTTGAAGGATCTGGAACATTTTAAGTAGAAAATGGTCATTTCAATGATGTATTATGTGTTCCAAGTCTTTCTTTTAACCTTCTATCAATATATCAAATCACTCATTCAGGTGAAGTTAAAACCGTAGAGTTTTCACCTCACCAAGTTGTAATCAAGGATCTAAAAGATCCTAAGCATGTTATTGCAACTAGAATTGTTGATGATATTACAAGGTTGTACAAGTTTGACAACTTTGGGTCATCATCTTTTTCATCAGTTTTTGTTGCTCATAGTGACGACTCGAGAAAACTTTGGCATGAGCGGTTTGGTCATCTAAACTATCACTCATTGCAACAACTATGTAATCAACAGATGGTGACTGGTCTTCCTCTTGTTTAATGTAGAGATGGTGTTTGTGTCGGTTGTGTTCTCTAAAAACATCATCAGGACAGTTTTGACAAACGTGCCTCTTGGCACACCTCGGGTCCTTTGCAACTTGTTCACAGTGATTTGCGTGGTCCACTTTCTTCTCCTTCTTTTTCTGGGTGCAAGTATTTCTTAACTTTCATTGATGACTTTTCCAGACGTACTTGGGTTTAGTTCTTAAAAATCAAGAGCGAAGTTTTTGACAAGTTTTTGGCCTACAAGGCCCTTGTAGAAAAAAAATCTGGACATCAAATTCAAAGGTTAAGAACAGATAATGGAGGCAAATATGTCAACAATAATTTTACAAGTTACTACACTACATAAAGAATCCAAATATAACACATTATTCCATATACACCACAACAAAATAGTGTTGCTGAGAGAAAGAACTGCGCATTAAAAGAAATGGTTAATTGTATGATCCAATCTAAGGGATTAAGTCTAAAGTATTGGGCGGAAGCCATCAACTGCGCAAATTACATAGTAAATCGAACTCCCATAAGGCTCTTAAAAATATAACACCGGAAGAAGATTTGAATAAAATTAAAATAGATGTAAGTCACTTCCGTGTATTTGGTAGTATAGCATGGGCTCACATTCCTGATGAGAAAAGGAAAGCATTGGAGCCTAAAAGTGAGAAGTGTATATTTGTTGGTTATTCTGAAGATGTCAAAGGTTATAGACGTATTCAAACACATTATAATGAAATTATTATTAGAAGAGATGTTAAATTTGATGAAAATATCTTGGTCTGCGAGTAATTTTCAGTGTTTGTGCCTTCTTCTACTCTCATTTCTTCTTCATATGATGACAGTGAGGATGAAAATCCACCTCCGCCTGCTCACCTTCCTCCAAATGAGTCCTTTGAACCTAAACTACCACCAGCTCTGTCTCTTCCTAGATGGGTCCGTTCAAGACGAGAAGCAGCTGGTGATCTTATTGGTGATCCTTCAGATCAGTGTTAGACATGTTCATAGTTCCAGTGATCCTCTTCTCTTTTGGCTTAGGTTTCAGAAACTCATGATCCAAAGACATTTGCAGAAGCTTCAGGTCATCCAGATTGGGATACATCAAAGAATGCATAATATCATTCTTTAATGGAAAATGATACTTGGGATCTTGTAACTCTTCCAAAAGGAAGAAAACTTGTCATATCTAAATGTGTCTATAGAACTAAGTATGCATCAGATGGAAGTGTTGAAAGACACAAGGCTCGATTAGTGTCCAAAGGATTTTCCCAAGTTGAAGGAATTGACTGTAATGAAACCTTTACCCCTGTAGACAAAATGAATTCCATCCGACTAGTTCTTTCCCTTGCTGCCTCATTTAAATTGGAGGTCCATCAGATGGATGTTAAATCCGCCTTCTTGAACGGAGATTTGCAAGAAGAAATCTACATGGAGCAACCTCTTGGCTATGTCCAGAATGACTCTAGCCTTGTTTTTCTCCTTAAGAAATCTCTTTATGGTCTCAAGCAAGCTCCTCGAGCTTGGTATGCCAAAATGGAAAACTTTCTTATTTCCACTTGATTCTCTAGATGCCATTATGATCCTAATGTCTATACCAAGAAAGTAGGAAGCCATATCATAATCCATGTCCTTTATGTTGATGATCTTATCCTTACTGGTAGTGACTCAAAACTTTTAAACCATGTGAAAACTAGCCTTAAGAAGAAATTTGAAATGACAGACTTAGGATTTTTGCACTATTTCCTTCACCTCCAAGTTTTGAAAACCAATGAAGTAATTTTTCTTTCCCAGTCTAAGTGTGATTGTGACCTTCTTCATGATTTCACATGGACGATTGTAAACCAGCCCCTTCTCCCTTCTAGTCTGGAGTCAAGCTTACTTCCACCTGTACTTCTCCCGAAGTTGATGTGACCCTGTACCTTCAGTTAGTTGGTAGCCTCTTATACTTGACTCATACCTGTCCTGATCTTTCCTTTTCTATTGGTCTTGTTGTCTGGTATATGAAAACACTGAAATCCATTGGAAAGAAACTAAAAAGATACTTCTCTATGTCCGTGGTACAATTCAGTTCGGGATACATTACAATTTAGGGGGGGACTCCTTTATTGGTTGGTTTCACTAATTCAGATTGGGTCAGCGACCCTAATGATCAGAAGTCTATTGCAAGTTATGTTTTCAACCTTGGTTCAAGACTTGTCACTTAGGCATGTAAGAAACAATAGGATATTGCACTTCTTCAACAGAAGTAGAGTACCGATCAGTGGTAAATGCAAGTCAGGAAGCCTTGTGGCTTTGACAGATCCTTTCAGAGTTTGGATTCCAGCAACAACATTCGACTATCCTTTGGTGCGACAAACAGAGTGCCATCAATCTCACCAAAGACCCAGTTCAACATCAGCGTAGGAAACACATCAAGCTACACATGCACTTCATTAGAAAGATCATTCATGATCAAGTTATTGAAGTACTCTTTTTCCCTACAGAATATCAAGTTTCATACATTTTCACAAAGTCTCTTACATAAGCGAAGTTTTCCAAACTTTGATCTATGTTAGGAGTTAAAGAAGTTTTCATTAAGGGGGGATAGGCTCTAATGCCTCCTTCCTTCTCCTATTGTGTCACCATTGTAAATCCTTCAATCCTATCCCAAGTTGTTCTTAAGGGGGGATGTTAGGATATTTAGACACTTAGGAGTTAGTTAAGATCTATTTGGTCTAATGTGTCGTTAGTTAAAAGTGTTTTTATTAGTGTGTTTCTTTAGTATGCATTAGTATGCATTTGTAGTTAGGAATTCTGACGGTCACGATATGTTCCCGACATAGAGTGATTTGACGGTTCATAATCTCATAGATCTTAACGGCCATTGATCCGTGGCTTAACAATCGATTGGTCCATGATCTCTATTTAAAGAGCATGGAGGGTCATTTGTCGATGATTGATTGTGAGAAAATATCTTGTAAAATCTCTATGTAATCCTTTTCTTTTGCATTAATAAACTTCTCCAAGTGGTCGCGTTGGCTGGGGCCGTGGATGTTTCCTCGTAGGGGTTTTACCACGTCAACACATCGGTGTGTTGATCTTTGATCTGGTTATGTGAGTGGTTACTGAAGGTGTTCGTCCTCTGTTGGAATACCTGTGTTGTCGAACATTTTTTCTATTGATAGCTTAGATTTGTTAGGGGTGTTCTCTTTGGTTCTGATTTTACTACAACCATAGGTTAATTTTTGTTCTTGTCATAACACACATTATTCATCATGGCATATCAACTGCTTCATTGGTCCCATTGACAACGAGGAATTTCACTAGAGGAAATGGAATGACCACCTCTTAAACAAAGGTCTATGTGTGGCATATAAACTACATGGGTCAGTAGAAGACCTAAGAAGAATGAGAAAGTAGAAGTTGAAGTGGTCGAGGAAAGTACTCCACCCAATTTTAACCCCCCTTTGATTGGTCCTAAATACCTCGTAGTCATCCAGGTAGGGGTACACTTCAGTGAGCCTTTTTCTATTTTCAGTGACCCTCACATGATGTTAGGACCAAGTGTTATGTCCAGTAAGGCCAAGCCCTCAATCCCATTGACAATTACTACAATAGAAACCTATGTGATTTCCTTCTTACTGTCTATAAGAAACATAAGACCTACACCATTTTTCCCTATCTCATTAGGTGTCTCCATTTGGAGGATTCCAATAGTAATTGCCTCTCCTTCCATGATTATACCTAGCATTAGCACACCCATCACATCCATTGCAATTCCCACTTATGGATTTGTATCTATTGGAGGTCCAAAGCGCCAAGCCTTTGTTCCAAGACTGGAAATGGATCTCCTTTTGCTTCTTGCATCCATATAAACAACCTGATAATCTCAAATGATGGTTTTCCTTTTGGTTGGAATGTAACTAACAGGTTTGGGGTTGTTCCTAGCCAATCACAGGGTAGAAATGTTCTTTGGGGCTTCAACATCTCATGGGGTAGTACACCTATTATTGTAATATCTAATCCTTCTATGTATACCTCTATTCCTTGGGGCATTCCCCCGATGGGAAATTTTGGTCTAGGAGCTAGTAATGTTTCTAGTTTTATCTCTATCCCTAGGGGAATTTCCCCTAGGTGAAATCATGGTCTATGGGGTGACTATTCTTTTCAGGATATTTATATGTCTAAATCCTGTTACATTTAATCATCAATTTGGGAGTTCATAAATTCGTGAAATCCTAACATTGTATGTGCATAATTAGATTATTTGTAGTATTATCTACCTAAGATGATTATGGAAAACACATGAAGATAAATGAATTTAACTAATCACACCAAACTTCATCAATCAAAATAAAGCTTAATCATTATTGGAAATGATCATGTACTTGAAAGGCCAATCATGTATGGATTAGGCACATCTTGTTTCCATGAATCATTGCTTAAAATAAAACTAATTTTCAAAAGGAAAAGATTGTTCATGAAATAAAATAGTTGAATTAAATAAAAAGATATTAACTAAAGTAAAATACCACCATGATCTATTTGGAGTGAGCTCAATTCTCCCAAGAACAAGGCATAAATTAAAACTAGAACATTATAAAATTAAATCAAAACATGTTATATATAAAACTAAAGAATGAATCTATGCAAAAGGAAATATCAATAAGTTTTATTTATTTCATCATAAGTTGGACATATGATCCAAGAGTCCTCTCTTTGGAATGGATAAGGAGATCTTATTTATACAAAAACTAATATAACCAATAATAAATTTAGGTCCACAAATCTCTCCTAGATCCACAAGTTTCTCACGTGGTTACGACCATTTCCCAATAATTAGCAAGTCAACAATATCTCCAAAAATATCTAAGATATTTGATAATAAATCTTATTAAATATTCTTCTCCATACAATATACTTGAGTGATCCTCCCAATATGGGGGCTTCACCTTATTGACAAATATCTTATCATGTTCATTCATAAAGGGGGGTTTTTAGTTATGAAAAATAGAGTCAATACATTATAGGTATTGGGGGGATGTAGGATACAAGGGGGTTTAATTGGGGGTATAAAAAGGGGTATTTGGTAAAAATAAGGGATATCTAGTAAAAATAAGGTTTGTTTATTGGAAAAATGTATTGGGAGGGGGGTTAAACAAAATGATTGGGGAGGTATTTATCAATATCTAGTGAAAATTGGGGTATTCTTTAATATCTCGTGAAAAAATGCACTATGCCATAGGTGCATTGAGTGGAGACCCCGTGCCTCCCAAATCCTCATCAAATCTTCAAGGGTTGAAGATGAAATTCGAATTTGGAGCTAAATGATAAAAAATTGCATTATTGGAAGCTCTAAATGTACCTACAATTATCACCAAACTAACTCAAATTTCAAAGATAAGTGAAATAATGTTATTTTTCAAACATATAATCAGAAATTCACTAAAAATACTAAAATAAATCCATTAAAAAGTATTGAGCCTAATCCCACATATAAATATTGAAATGTAGTGAAAACAAGGTCATGAAAAAGTGGAAAAGGATCAAAAAGTTAAAGGAAAGGTTGTGAAAATTTTGAAAAAGGATGGCAATTCCAAGACTCAACAATCCCTTCATATACACCTTTGTCCGTGAAAATTATTTCCCTGGGAATATTTTGGTGAAGGGGGTCATAATATTTAACTGTTTATGTTTTCTCCTGGAGGAATTTGTCTTGGGGGATTATATGGTCCTCGAAGCAACAAAATCGATGAGATTCGTGTCAACTCTCATCCATTCTTAATGGGTGATCAATGATACATATATTCCCTTCCATTATCAATTGAATCCATGACCTCCATGATGGGATCAAGGAAGTCATGTGAACAAGGAGGAGGATTCACAACCCATGTAGGCTTAAAATATTGATCGAATTCCACATCCTATTAGAGATTCAAATCAAGGTTTGCCGATGTCGATTGGATTTATAGATAGGAAATATCAACCACTATGAATGGAATTTGAGCTCTACGAGACTCTACTTCTGTGAGACCGTAGATTATTTTAAGAATGGAAATTTATCTCAAACTGTAAAAACCTTGGCAAATCTTACTAGTCCTTAATACACAAACTGTAAAATGTTTGGCAATATTTTTGTAAAAATATTCAAATTTCTAAGGATTTTATATAGTTTTTATAAAATTTGGGCTATTTCTCAGGTAACAAAAATTATTCTATAAAATTTGGGTGAATCATTTTTAGAAAAAATGGAAATTGGTGAATCTTTTTTTGGGAAAAAGCAAGGAAAAATATCCCATGGGTGATATATAGCCCCTAAAATTTTCTATGTGTGAGACTTGGTACCAACCAAGGATTAGGAGATTCGATGGATCTACTAGTAATGGAAGATATCATATTGATAGGATCCATATTTTGAGAAGAATGTGGTAGGGAAAGGGTAAATGCACCCATCAAGGAGGAATATTTGAACATTCACATGCCTACACTCTGATAGGAACTCCTGGAATCACTGACAAAGGGTAAATTGGAGCTCGTGTTATCCCTAAGGTTAGTGTGCAATATGCAAGTTGATCGATGGTCACAATTCACCCATGATAAGGAAAATGATGGACTCTAAATACATACGAGACTGCAACTGTCTTCTCATAAAATTGAGTATGCCCAAGTAGAAGGTCTTATTCTAGAGGAGTATCAACCACTTCAACTTCCACTGAAATGGTATTACCACCTAACTTTATGGAAATTGTGATAAGGATCCCATAAGGCTGAAGCATATGTCCATCAAATGCATTGAGCATGGTGTTAGAAAATATGTCCATCAAATGCATTGAGCATGGTGTTAGAAAATTTGATCTTCACAGAGATGATAACTTTCCAACATGACATCGACATGATACAAGTGGAGGATCCTTCATCAACAACCATTTGGAAGATAGTTTTCCCATGAACTATTACTTGAATCTGAAAATCAATTTGGTGGGAGAGACTAATTGGATATTGGTCCAAATAAAACCTTATCACATTAGAATATGAGAGTTTAACTCCACCTATAGCTAATAAAAATTCTTTGCACTATGTTAGATAGCTTCGCAGACCTTCAAGGGAAGACGAGGCACATGGTTATTGGGAAAAATCCTCCACAATGTTGTAATTATGGGCAGCCCATGCATTGGGATTATGTGTTTATCTATGAAACACCCTTGGGTGGGAGAATTACTATATCAAGTAGTGGCTTCTCTATATAGAGAGGGCCACTAGGATAAGAAGAGGGAAATGGATCCTTAATCGAAGGACCAACCTCAAGATTCTCATAATTATGATCTTGAGTTTGTAAAGAAATCGTTTGATCACACATGAACACTTTATGACTTGAGGATGACCACCCAAACTAAGGGGTACCTTCCATGCTCCTTTGCGAAGGGGTAAGATTTGATGCAACAATTTTTTGTTGCTATGGAGGAAATAAATTGGTCAATACAACAAGATGTTGGGAAAAATACCGATGAATCTCATCGATTTTCAGGTACTGATGAGTAAGATTGTCATCCCCACAAATATTGCAAGGATGTTTCATTTTATTTTTCTCTTTCGTTCCTCCAATATCATTGTTTTGGGCTTGTTGAGTCCCCTGTTAATTATTAGAAGTTTTCTTCTTATTCATTTTCTTCCCTCTAGGTTGTTGAGGATTCTTCGATTGCATGGATTACACATAATTCACCTTGGAGGTTTTAACAAGGACCATAGAAATTTGACTGGTGAGCACAATGGTTGGTGGGTTTGATGAAATACTTAATGACCCAATTGTCCAACCAAATGGCCCATGGATACATTGGAAACATAACTAACCACACCATCATCATGTGGTCCTGGTGTAACACCCATGTTTCCCCCAGTCTGTAAATATAAGTATTAACATGAACAAACTATGAACATGTCTGTTATGGGACCATTGAAATACAATGGACCTTTTGATCTATTTTGTAATGTGTATATTGATTATTAATGCAATAGAGAAATGTTGAACTAATATTGAAGGGATGTCCTTCATAGGTTACAATGTCATGAGAGGAATGGTGCAAGCAAGAGGCAATTACTAGTTGAAATGACCCATCCAGTAAATACCCTATCAAATTAAAAATAATGTAGACCCTGAACTGCCATTTTCCCAGAAACTTGATTATCAGTCAAGCTGGTAGCTAGGTAGTCTCCTCGAGAATTAAGGAAGGATGGGCATAGTACCATAAAGAAGATTCTGACATGACCCATGAGGTCTTGGGGAAGACTACATGAAAAGAGGAGGAGGAAATATGGATGGGGAGGACACACACGGTTGTGAAGAGGAATGAACATTGGAGATAGAGAGGGGAGAAGTCTCTGGTTCAGTAAACAAAGAAGGGAAGAAAAGTAGACTTTCCCTGGAAATATTACATAAATCCTCTCATGGCATCATACCTTGGCTCGAGAGTCGTTGGTTGTAGCAGTGCATAATGAAACCTTACCTATGATTGGGTGGAGAAAGGTTCACCCTTCAGTAGTAGCCAACATATCTCAAATTTGTAGATAAGTAACTTATCCTATTTATGTGTATTGATTTAAATGAATGTATGGTTGGATGGTGAATATGATAATTTTGGATATGAATACCTGACCTATTTGCATGATTGTGTATTTATGTAGATGGCCCTATGTTTTCATATAATATATATTTGCATGATAAGTCTTGTGCTTTTATTTACAAACAATATTTGTCTCTATTGAATTAACTTCAAGTATAAGTCTATGAAAATCTTGCATGATCAGTAAATGTGGGAACGGTATGCACTACTATGTCCATATATATATATACACACACAAACACACACACACACACACACACACACACACACACACACAAGTGTATGCACATGTGCAATGCAGTATTGAGATCCTTCCAGGGTAAAATCATGAATATGGGTAACACTTTTGCTTGTTTTATGACAATTTTTATTTTATTTTAACAGGTTCTTCAACTTCCGGTAAAAAAAAGTATTTTTTTTATTTAGAATTTTACTTTATTGTAAAAACAAAACTTGTGAAGAATTTTGTTAGCTTTCCACTGGCTATTTTTAATTTTTTTTTATTGAGATTTGATATGTCAATTTGACAATTGTTTGACAGTATGTTGCTTAAAAATGAAGGGAAAGATAATGAGTTGTTTTTTCCCCCAACAATGTATCCATTATTAAACTTTTGTTTTTGACAAATGAAATATACTACAACAATATACAGAGACTCTATTTTGTGATGATTATAGTTTTGAATTTAACGGATGAATATTATAATTTCTAGAATATTTTGAAGTTGGCCAATATGAAAACATTACAAATTTTAAACACATGTTTCCCCCCACCATGTATCTATTTTAATTTTTATTTAAAATTAAAATATAAAAATAACCTTTTGAAGAGAACAGTTTAAGGATTATGAATACAAATTTTCCATAATTTTCCATTGTGTATTTTTAGAGATATGGATTTTTCATTTCACTGAATCATAATCTCACCTAAAAATATTATGCAGTGATTGTTTTATAAAATTAAATAAAATTAGATAAAAACAATGAAAATGAAAACAAATTATATGCAATGAAAGTAGATTCAATTTTGAAACTGTTGGTATCAATTATGAAACTGAATTTTGAGTATTCGTAGGAGTCCGCTACCTCCAAAGATCAAGTAAGCTGGAGAGAATTTGCAGTTTCCTGCAAACAATCCCATTTTCAAGTTTTCGAGGGTGTCGTTCAATTTGACGTGTAAATTTTTGGCCGAAAAAATTCCTAGCAACATTTTTTCGGACGAAAAAATTCCGCTAGGAATTTTTGAGACCCGATTCTCACAAAAGTGTTACCCATCTTCATGATTTTACCCTCTAGTGTGTGAGTACCTTCGGGGTATGATGAAACAAAGTCCTTGAAGAAAATTGACAAAGTCTTGGAGTGGATTGTTATGCCAGGGAAAAACCCTAGATCACCTTGAAAAATCATGACCTTTGATTTAGCACGAATGTTAAATCTCAACCCTCTATTGGAACTAGGGTGAGACTTGATATTGACCATTGATCTAGTAGAACAAAGAGATCCTAACCCTCCATCAAGGATGGTCATGAAGCCCGTAGAGTATGCACCCCAAATAAATGAGGATTGTTGATTTATCGTAGGGTGGATATGGTGGATTGTGGTTCATTGGATCCATCATGGTGGACACGACCAGAGTCCAAGGACACATAAGGCCCAGTGTCAAATCCATTGGATTTGACATGGTGATCATATCTCAGCCATAGATCGTAAGGGGAATGTTATTGGATTCCCTTGGTCGGAGTAACCTTGGATGTCGAGGTGGAGGCATTCCAAAAGGGGAAATGAGAGGGATGATCTAGACCATCCATCGAGGAATAACCAATCTACGTCATATATCACCGTGGGTCTCTTTTGATCGGTACTAAGAGAAGAGGGAACGTGAGCATGATGTGTCATGTTGACCATGGCCACTAGCGTGTCCATAAGGAACACATGTCAGCCTTTGATTGAAGGAAGGACCAAGGGGGAGCCCATGTCAATTCGTACCTTGGCACAGGTGTCATTGAACCTGAACTGTCAGATCCACGAGATACAAAAATCTCAACCGTCCTTCGGAGGAGGCCGATCAAAATGGTTGTGGATACTGGGAAAGGCTTGACTCTGAAGGATCACTCTGAAACTTAGATTTGGACCATTGATCGAGGAAAGACCATGATGAGTATCATTTGTTGATTTAACACACACCCTATTGCTCCCTTTGATGATATATAACAAGGGAACTGACATCAGAAAGATGAAGGAGCTAGCCTAGTGGTTGGCATGCCACAAGTATGACATGTGTCATCACCTAAATAGATAAGATGAGTACATCCATGATGATGTGTACACTAAATCAAGTACACCTGGAGGTCCACATGTTGAGCAATGATTATGCCATGTGTCGTGGTATTTTTTCATAGCGAGGGGATGGTCATGAAACGATATGAGTGCTATGCGTCTCTCCAATATGTCTTGGGGGTGACAGGTGTCTCCCTAGGAATGGCGCAAGACCCAGGGTCATATGATAAGGGGCCTGGGAAACCTAATGAATCTGCACCAAAATCCTTTCCGTCGGATCTCCGTGAATAGATCTTGACCTTCCATCGCCATGTTCCCTTCGGAGTGAATCGCAATGATACACTTTGATGGAGGAGCTTTGAGATGAAACCTTGACTATTGATCCATCAATATCAGAGGAGCTATGAGAAGAAGATATAACTATAGATGCATCGAGATAGGAGGAGATTCGAGAGGAGATTTGGGCCATCCATTGTGAAGCATTATTCAGAGTGGAATTTCTCGGATACACTCTGCCAGGGAATCTTTGAGATGCAACCTAGACCATTGATCTGATAAGGATCAGGAAATCCAAAATATGATCTAGACCATAAATATTTAGTTGAAGGCCTAAGGGGTTGACGTGGATGGTGCCACGTGGCATAGAGATTTGGCACCTGTAGGTGAACTTATGTGGGAAGCATGAGCACCATGTGTCAGGAGATGATAGTACCACATGTCATGCAGAGAGGGTGCCACATGTCAATATGATTTAGTATAGTTGAGAATCCCATACCAAATCCTATCCATCTAATGCCAAACCCCTGGATCCATTTGATTTTTCGGAGGAGGGAGTTGTCAGAGCATGTGGAGTAACCTGTAGTGGAAACCCTCCTATGGGAGGATTCCAATAGTGACAAAAGGTGACAATAAAGTTCCAATAAACATTGTCTGGGGTGGAACATGGAAGGTGCCATGAAGCATGGAATGTGTACCTGAGATCCATGATAGTGCCACATAGGAGGAGACATATGATAGGGTGCCACATGGATGACACATGATAGCAAGGTGACCCTTGGTCAACAAAGGCCGAGGACTTCGAGAATCCATAAAATTCGATCCAAAGCTCAGTTTTGGGAAACATTATAGTTGTTGGAAAGCTCTTGATGAGCATAAGACGATGGTTCTATTGAAAGGAAATTATGAGATGGATTAAGGGAATGAAAATTTAATACCCCATTCCCTTAAAATATAACTAGGGGGTTGGGTGTGTTACACATGGATTCAACTTATAATGATCATTTGACAAACTTGGAGCATGTGGAATGATGTCATACAAGGTGCCATACTAAGAGTAGATGATATCTAAATTTTGGGTATGCAGGATAGTCTTCTCCTTGGTAACCACCCCTAACATAACAACATCCTTAGTTATGGGTGGTAACAAAGACTTCATGAACTAATCTACTAAGAGTTGGTCAAGATTTTTTCCTTGATGAGTCAATGTTTCCACCTCCACTCATGGATGTGATCAGAGATATGGGTGGCGATATTATGAAAAAAAGGCATCAAGAGATATGTCTCGGTCTCATACCTAATGGGCAACTGAAAATACATTAAGAACACCATGTCCAAGGTATTCAAGTAGTTAAGTTCCCTTGTGATCGATGTACGATTTTGTGGCACTTCCAATCAAGTTTATTTGGAAAATACATAGTCGAATGCTATAATCCATCAATGAGTTGGATAATCACTATAGATGATAAGTCATGATGTGTGTTGAATTGTCTTCTCCCAACTTTCCATCAAATTTAGTATGTTGGATGGAAATTTAATAGGAATGGCCAACCATAATGGGTTATGAAGGATGGGGTTATTTGTTAATCATGACAAATTTGGAAGTTCTAATGTCACCAATAAAGGAAATTATGTATTAGAAAATGGATTATGTATGAAAGATGCAAATTCTTGTGACCTAGATGGACTCTCCCCATATTATATCTTTTGGAGGCTTATGGATTCCCAAAAGGATTATTTCCCCCAAGTTTATTTTCCCTAGGGGAAAAAGAACTCCCAAAAATATTATTGCTTCTAGGACCATACATTCCCCCAGGAGGGTTTCCCTTAAGGGCATAGGCACCCAAGAAAGGATTACTATCCCATGACCATGAATTTCCCTCAGGGGATTTCCCCCAGGGACATAGGTATGCCCAAAAGTGTTGGTACCTTCAGTATTATGCGTGCTACCAAAAGGATGTCTACCTTAAGGGATGTTGGATCCTAAAAAACATTACTACCCCATAGTATGACTAGGAGTATCCCTAGACCCACTATGGACATTTCCACTAAAAGGGAATCCATCATTTGGCATTTCCAATATGTCCATAGGGATGCCAAAAGTAGATAGAAATCCACGTCCAATGTTAAAACCAATTATTTCCCCATTATTGAACAAAAATCTAGATGTGGGAATCTATAATGATGTGATGGGAACACTTACATTAGGTACACTTATGGAAGGAAATAAAGTTATTAATGACATTCCATGCATTAATAAGACTGATGTATTATGAATGGATAGAGTAGGACCTATGGCACTAATATATGGTAACAAGGACATCACTGAAATGCCTCCCATGACATTTGGTGACAAGATTGAGGGCTCTTCCATACTGTAACACACCCAACCCCTAAATACCCTTTAATTGGGATGGGGCATCCAATTTTTGCATTTCCTTCATTCATTTTTGGCCCCTTACTAAGAAAAACCCTCTCTTTCTGCTCTCCCAAAGTTTACATCTTCCACTATTCACTTAAACCATCTAGCGGGGTCCTCCTCATGACCTCAGGTTGAAAATCAGGAGCTAAGAGTCTGCTTAGCAAAGGTTTCGACACTTCATAACTCCCGGACTTCGAGGGTTCCAATGGTGTTGTTGAATTTCCCAGATCACTGAACAACATACGAAATCAACGGTTGATGTACTCCACAAAGATCCTACAGTTAAAAAGGGGTTTCAACATTCGACCCATAACACTCCATTTTCCTAATCCCAGAAGTCTTGAAATACCGCCATGTGTCCTTAGCCCTTCAACGATCGTCATTGGACGTTCCTTTATCAACCTACACATAAATATTTTGAATTCTCAGCATGTCTCTTGGGCCCTTCAACGATTGACATTCGGTGATTTACCTTGAATGCTCCTATATTGTACCACACCCTAAGTCCTTCGAACTCCCGAAGTTACCCAAACTCTCGAAGTCCCGAATACACCACTAGCCATGTTGGCCAAGTGAGAACAAACTAGAAGCTGACACGTGATGAGGATTGAGGGGTGCCATGTGTCCTCATTAGGGGGGTGACACATGTCATGTTCTAACAGGCATAAGGGGTAGGTGAATCGACCAAATCTGGGTGACACATGGTACCTTAGCTGTGGTTCCACATCACTCAGGATAATGTTAGTGAGCCATGTCAACCTCCATCATATGGCTGGGGTTTATCCACATGTCTCCATAGATCCACAATATTCATTACTTCACGACTTCGGGATTTAGAGCTTGCCGACTCCTCTTAACGAAAATCTCCCGAAGAGCCAAGTCTCCTGAATCTCAGATTTGGTGACATGCGTCCTCTTCCTACCAATGACAAAGATTTATTTCGGTGTTTGCGACTTCAGTGGTTTTCACGCTTCATAGAATCTTCACCAAGTTCCTCCGAAGTACGAAGTCTCCAGACTACGGGATCGCTTGCCACGTACCCACTCATCCAACGATCATAGTTCAATGAACATCCCTTTGACAGTGGAAAAGTAGGAGCACATGTCGCTCCATGATGCATTCTTGTTCGGTTGATTAACAGAGGGTAGTTCCTTAGATCGATCACTGAGAGGGATCCCGAAGGATCCGAAGATCGACGATCCACGTCACTTCGACAGTTCGGAATTCAGGAATTCGATGTATATCTCCTGGATTTCCTTCCGAACCACGATGGATCTACCGGCATGTGTACCTAACATCTACAACCAAGATTTACTTTGGCTTGTATAGATTTGGGGAAACTCGCGCGTCCCTATATTTCTGAATACCCAGAACTTCTAGATAAATGTTGATTTGTGAACACGTGTCCCTCCATTTTCAACAGCCCATATTAAATCCATGACTCCTGCATTAGGAGTTTCAATGCTATACCATTCTTATTCTCTCGAAGTAGCGCTTCGTTGAAGTGCTTAATTCTTCCCTTCCTACGTACGATATAATGGCCGAGAGAGATCCATGTTGAATCCCTATATCGACAACCCTCATCAATTCGTGACTTCAGAATTCGATTGTTTTCAAGGATTGTGGGGGCATAAGTCCTAAAGTCCTGAAGTCGAAAGAGATATCTCCTTTTAGACTAGTGTAGGGTTCCTAGGCCCTCATCACATGGGTTCTTTGGGAAATATTATGGGCTAGGCACAAATCCTTTTGCCACCAATGGGTTAAGAACATAGGCATGGTCCCTCGGTCAGATGGGTGGTCCTTCTAAAGGGAAACACTCTTCTCCCACATATATGAACTTGACATTCTCGTTAAGGTGAATTCAATGGATTGGTGGGAATTAGGTGTTTCTTATACTCATACCCCGACTCTCCTATGGAATCACATCCCATGACCCTCTAACAACTAAATTGAGATAAATCAAAGATCATATAAATATAATAGTTTACAGAAAACCAAAGAGAATTTCTAATAAATTTTCAAATACTGAAAGACTTAATCATAAACATAGACATTTCATCCAGTATATTACATAGAGCATGAAAATACTTATCAGAACTAGAAAATAAGAAGCAACTGCTGAAATGGGCGCCTGTTTCCTCCCAACCATAGGCATATTCACTCCTGACAGATTTACCACTTGCCACCCCCAGAGCTAGACCGTGATGCTATGAGAAAGATTATTTCTCTTTGCTCCACAACATTCAGGGACGATGGTTACTCTCCTCCTCCCACAAGAACTTGGTAAATGGTTTTCTCTTCTCCAAGCAAGGAGGTCTGCATGAGTACTTCCTCAGTCACTTGTCAGCCTCATTTATCAGCTTGTAGACAAACCCTGTCCATAGCTTATTTCATCCAAAATGATCTTACTGCTCAGCTTTTCATTTCAACTTTCGAGTCGAAGTATCCTTCCCTTCTCTTCTCGGGAGAGTGTTTTTTTCTACTCTTCTATTTGGAAGATATGTCTCTATCCTTGAATTACCTCATTTATTGGCTTCCTCAGTAAGGTTGCATGGGTTTGAATCCAAATTCGTGTTTAGTATTGAAATCCTTACAGATGGGCACCCTGCCCCGTCTCTCCTTAACTTTTGAGGATGGCCTTCCAACTACCAACCCAACTGGTAATTCATTTATGTGTCAGACAACTGTTGAGAAATTACACCCAATAGGTATTGGTCTAGTGAGTGTCTTCTCAACCATTCTTGGTTTCCCCTCACCATGTCTCTCATAGAATCCATGGTCTATCTTGGAAAACTTCCCCCCTTTCAACAGTTGTGCAACACATATCAAATTTCTATTAATAAAAAAAAAATCATACATTGACCCTTTTAAACAAAGGTTCATCAAATCAAACATTCACACATATTTAGTTTGTCATAGTCTCTTGGCCAGTTATAATTATATTTACAAGTTGGGGGAAACAGGGGTATTACAATCCCCCCCCCCGGTAAAGGAACATCGTCCTCAATGTTCTATCTGTTGATGTGCTCTGTATGTACATAAGTAAACAAAAATGGATATGTATGTCTCATTTCATCCTCCATTTCTCAGGTAGCCTCATATGGGCCAAAGTGTTTCCACTGCACCTTGTCCTATGCAATGGTTCTATTCCTAAGTGGAGTTTCCTTCCTGTCTATTATGAATTGAGGTTTTGGTAGGAATTATCCACCAGGTTCCACCTGAATCACAAACCAGTCAATAATATGATTAGAATCATGTACATGCTTCTTTAATAAAGAAACAGGGAAAACATTATGTGTGTTCACTGTGGGAGGATGTGCTAGCCGATAGGCTATTGGTCCCACTCTATCCAAAACTTCAAAGGGTCCACAATACCGAGGTGACAACTTGGCACAAGTTCCCATCCTCAAGGATCTTTTCCTGGGTCTAACTCGGAGATACACATGATCCCCTACTTTGAACTCTCTAGGATTCCTTTTCATGTCTGCATAGATATTTTGTCTATCTTGGGCTATCTTCAGATTTTTCCTGATCTGAATCACTTGTTGTTCCATTTCCTTTAGCATATCGGGCCCAATTGTAAATTTGTCTACTGGATTGTTCCAACTGATTGGAATGTTTCATTTCCTTCCATAGAGAGCTTCAAAAGGGCTAATTTTTAATGACTCTTGATAGCCATTGTTATAGGAAAATTCTACCAGTGGTAGGTAGTCCTCCCACTTATTGGGTTGATGCATTACATGCATCCTCATCATATCTTATAATACTTGGTTTACCCTCTCTATCTTCCCATCAAATTGAGGGTGATAGGTTGTACTAAAGAGTAATTTTCTTTCAAAACCAACAAACAGAGTTTTCCAAAAGGTTCAAGTAAACTTTGTATCTCTGTCAAATATAATTTCCTTATGCATGCCATGCAGTATCAATATCTCTTTCATGATGATGCTGGAAATATCTATTACTTTGCAAGTTGACTTGACATGTATGAAGTGAACATATTTTCTTAGTTTTTCCACAACTACCATGATGGCATCATTCTATTTGGTTGATCTTGGTAATCTTGTGATGAAATCCATGGAGATGGTTTCGCATTTCCATTTGGGAATTGGTAGGGGCTGCAACAACCCTACTGGGTGTCGATTCTCTGCCTTGACTTGTTGACATTATAGAAACTTAACTAATTAATCATCTATGTCCTTTTTCAGTCCGGGCCAATAAAATAGTTTCCTAGTGGTCGTGATCATTTTATGATAACCAGGATGAACAATATATGGTCTTTTGTGTAGTTCATCAATTATGAACCTATTCAAGTCACCACAACTTGGGATATATAATCTTCCCTTGTAATTCAGCAAGTCATCATTAAGCATATGATAACCTTCATACTTCAGCCCTGAGGGATCTTGCTTTAGATATGATTCACAGTTTTGAAAAATGCATCTGTTTCTTGTGCAGTTTTGACCCTCTCCTTGATGTCTGATTCATTGGCACTTGCAACTTCCAAGTGAACTAATTTCATACTTATACTAAGGGAATCAACCACCTTGTTCTCCTTTCCTTTGATATGTTTGATTTAAAAATAAAACTCGCTAAGGAGAGCCATCCACTTGGCTTGTCTCACATTGAATTTTGGTTGGTCAAACAAATACCTCAACTGACTATGGTTTGTAATAAGTACAGATATTCTACCTAAGAGGTAATGCCTCCACATTTTTAAATCATGCACTATGACAACGAATTCCATATCATGGGTCACATAACTGACTTCATGCGCATTCAATTTTATGGACTCGTAGCAAATCACATGTCCTTCTTGCATAAGGAAACCTCCAATCCCTTCCTTACATGCATTTGTACATACAAGGAAGTCTTTGTTTGGATATACAATATTTAGTATAGGCGTATTGGTTAGAAGGTATTTTAGCTCTTGAAATATTTCTTCACATTCTGATGTCCAAATGAATTTAACCCCCTTTTTCTAAAGGGAGGTGATTGGGCAACCAATCTTGGAGAATCCTCTTATGAATCTCTTATAGTATCCTGCTACACCCATAAAGGATGTGATATCAGATACATCCTTTTGGGTAGGTCAATCCATGATGGATTTAATCTTGTCAGGATCAACTGCCACTCCTTTCTCAGAAATAACATGTCCTAAGTAATGGACTTGTTTCTGGAAAAAATCACACTTATTAAGCTTAGCATAGAGTTGATGTTCTCTTAGTACTTGGAGTACTAGCTTGAGATGTTCTTCATGATCTTCCCTATTCTTGGAATATATTAGGATATTATCAATGAAAACTAACACAAACCTATCCAAGAAATTTATGAATACGTTATTCATTAAGCACATAAAAGTGGTTGGTGCATTGGTAAGACCAAATGACACCACCACAAATTCATAGTGACCATATATTTTCCTAAAGGTTGTCTTGTGGATGTCTTCATATTTAATTCAGACCTGAAGGTATCTAGACCTCAAGTCAATCTTGGGGAAGATGGTAGCACCCCTTAATTGGTCAAACAAGTCATCAATGCTTGGAAAGAGATATTTATTCTTGATGATCTTATTGAGTTGTCTATAATCTATGCATAGTTTGAGTGTGCCATATTTATTTTTCACAAACAAGGCTAGTGCCCCCCAATGAAGACACACTAGGACGAATGTAGCCTTTGTCCCACATCTCCTTCAACTGTAGTTTGAGATCAACTAACTTTGGTGTACTCATTCTATAGGGTGTTCTAGACATTGGCACAACTCTTAGTACAAGTTCTATTGAATAATCAATATGCCTTCTTAGAGGTAGACCTGGAACCTCTTATGGGAATACATCTTTATATTATCTCAATATGGTTTGGTCCTCTAGGATGGGTTTTTCATTTTCAACAGAGTTTAGTACTTGTTTTTCATACAAGGGACATCCCTTTCTGCAATACTTCTTCACTTGGAGGGATAATATCTGTCTCACTGAGATAGGCTTTTGAATCCCTTGTACTACCCTTCTTCCTTCTTCATTTTCACACTCCAAAGTTTTACTGTAAAAATCCAACTTGGTTTTGTGGGCATCCAACCAGTCCATGCCAATCAATAGGTCATAAGATCCTAAAGGAAGTATGTTTAGGTTCCCAATCAATAGGTCATAAGATCCTAAAGGAAGGCTGTTTAGGTTCATTTGGGTGGGCAACCCACTCATAAAAAAATGGCATGTTGGTATGACCTATGACATCTTTCTTTAGTCCTGGTTATTGTAACTGTACCATGATTTCTAATACCATGTTTAACTTTGTTGCAATGGCATTTCTTAACATTTTGAGGGGTAGAATAACTCAAATTATAACCAGGGGCAATTAAAATAGAAAGAGGCATGGTTGGAATTCATACCTTCCATCTCCACCACCTAAGCTTGGTAATTTCTTGTTCATTATCCATACATAAATTTGTGGCATGCTATTAGACACATCATTGACTATGGTAACCTATTGGATGTTGTATACCCTCCCATTTTTATGTTTCCTATGTATGTCCCTCCAGAAATTCTCTCCACAACCCCAACATTTCAAGGGTTCTCTTCGATTATCATTTTACTTGAGCTCCTCCAAAGATTTTATTACCACTCTGAGATGGAAAATTTGTTGATACACACTTCTAGAAAGAAGGCTCATCATCCTAGATCTCTTACCGAAGTTATTAAATATTAAGGGTTTAAACCCCTTCTTCTTGAATCCCAAATTGTTTTTCTTCTTCCAGTCTTCATGGGGTTTTGTCTTACTCTTGAATTTCTCATAGCAATACCTTGCTTTTTGAATAGTATCTTCTAAGGTCTTTGGCTCATCAAACTCAATTCTGTCTCGGTAGGACTGAGGTAAGCCACTAATAAATCGTAGCATATTTACCTTTTCAACCTTTATGTAGGGAACATACCTCATCAAATCGAGAAATTTATTGATATACTCATCTATGGTGAGTTTTCCCAGCTTGAGTTTGTAGAACTCCTTGGTCTTTCCATCAAAGTAATTTTTTGACACGTATTTTTTCTTGAAGTATTTCTCAAATTGTTTCCATGAAAATTCCTTCTCATGGACTCATTTCACATTCCTAAGGTCTTCCCACAAAATGGAAGATTTCCCATTCAGGCTGAAAATGGCTATCCGAGCCTTTAAGTTTTCAAAGTAGTCATGGACTCTGAAGTACTTTTTCAAACCGAGTAGCCAAAATTCTTCTTCTTCCCCCTTCTTAATCTCTCCATCGAAGGTGGGTGGTTTGGATTTATTGAATTATTCAGGGTCACGACTCTTGGAATGTTTCCTATTATTTCCTCTCATCTGAGAATGGGAACTAGTTTTTCCACTAGAAGATTCCTTGGAGTGGTCAGTGTCCTCACTAGAGGAATATTCCATTGATTGTATCTTGCCTTCACATTGGGTCTTCTTTGAGGTTCTCCTCCTGGTGTGGCCACTTTTAGTACCATGCTTCAGTATCTTAGGTGGACTTGGAGTTTTCTTAGTATGATGCCTGTCCACATGATTGACAGCTGGACCATGTTGTAGTTGCCTTTGTATATCTAATAGACTTTTCAATAGGACTGCATTAATTTCAGTATGCTTTTCCTTCTCCTTTATCATCCTTTCATTGTTATCCTTATAACTTTGTAACTCTTCCATGAGACTTCTTACAGTTTCTGCCAAATTTGGAGGGGTTTCCACCACCCTCCTTTCATCAGATTCTTCCTCTCTATTGTGGGAGATCTCCCCCAACTCCTGATGTGTCACCATCATTTATGTTGTATATCTCTTTTTGTTCACTGATTGCTTGAGTGTTGATAGAACATTTTATGTTAGTTATTAATATACCAATTTATGAACAACACACATCATTGCAAAGTGAATTCATCTTCTTTATTTCGAAACATTATCAACCTACGGTGCCAACTTCCAAAACATATATCAACATTAGAAGGTTTCATTCCTCTCTTCAGTATGGGTTCAACCAAGTTCCTTATGAAGGGGGGTAAGGTAAGGTGTTACCCCATAAGTTCTCTAATAATTTTTTTATGCGACTTGTGCATGAGCCCAAGTAGGTCAACTATTGTTTCCATGCTTTGATACCAATTTATAACACACCCAATCCCTAAATACCCATTAATTGGGATGAGGCATCAAAATTTCTCATTTTCTTGGTTCATTTTCATCCTCTTACTAAGAAAAACCCTCTCATTCTTCTCTCCCAAAGTTTTTCTCTTCCACTACATGCTTAAACTAGCTAGCGAGGTTGTCCTCGTGAACTTGGGATGAAAAATGAGAGCTAAGAGTCTTCTTAGCGAAGGTTTCGCCACTTCGAAACTCCCAAACTTCGGGGGTTCCAATGGTTTTGTTTAATTTCCCAGTTCTCCAAACAATGGAGGAAATCAACGGTCCACGTCCTCTGTAGAGATCCTACGATTAAAAAGGGGCTTTGGTATTCGGTGCAAAACACTCCTTTTTCCTAATCCCCGAAGTCTCGAAATACCGCCACGTGTCCTTATCCCTTTCGCGATCAACATTTGGTGATTGACGATCGTCGTTGGACCTTCCTTTGTCAACCTACACACAAATCTTCTGAATTATCACCACATCGCTTGGGCCCTTCGGCGATCGATGTTTGACAATTTACATTGAACACTCCTATATTATACCACACCCTAAGTCCTCCAAACTCCCAAAGTTACCCAAACTCCTGGAGTCCCGAATACGTGACCAGCCATGCTGGCCAAGCAGGCATGAACCAAAAGATGACACTCGGTGAGGATCGAGGGGTGCCACATGTCCTCATTAGGCAGGTGACATGTGTCATATTCTAACAATCATAAGGGGTAGGTGAATTGGTCAAATATGGGTGACACGTGGCACCTTACCTGTGGTTCCATGTCATCCGGGATGACATCATTGATCCATGTCAACCTCCATCATACGGTTGGGATTTATCCACATGGATCCATAGATCCACAGTCCTCATTAATTCGCAGCTCTGGGCTTCAGAGCTTACTGAATCTTATCAATGAAAATCTCCCGAAGAGCCAAGTCTCTAGACTCTCGGATCTAGTGCCACACATCCTCTTCCTACCAACGACCGAGATTTATTTCGATGTTTGTGACTTTAATGGTTTTCACACTTCATATAATCTTCGCCAGGTTCCTCTGGAGTATGAATTCTCCGGACTATGGGATCACTTGCCACTTACCCACTCATACAACGGTCCTAGTTCAATGGAAAACCCTTTTACAACGGATGAGTAGGACCACATGTTGCTCCATGACACATTCCTGATCGGTTGATTATTCGGGGGTAGTTCCTTATATCGACGACTGAGAGGGATCCTGAAGGATCCAAAGATTGACGATCCACGTCACTTCGACATTCAAGAATTTGGCGTATATCTCCCAACTTTCCTCCCGAACCATGCTGGATCTACCGCCATGTGTACCTAGCATCTACGACCAGGATTTACTTCGGCTTACAGAGGTCTGGGGAAAATCACACGTCCCTATATCTTCGAATACCTGAACCTTCTGGATAACCGTTGATCTGTGAACATGTGTCCCTCCATTTTCAACATTGAAGATTAACTCCACAACTTTGACATTCGGGGGTTTCGGTGCTAGACCAATCCTATTCTCCTAAAGTAGTGCTTTGTCGAAGTGCTTAACGCTTCCCTTCCTACGTCCGATCTAACGACTGAGAGAGATCCATGATAAATACCCAGATCAATGACCCTCGTTAATTCCCAACTTCGATTGTTTTCAAGGATTGTGGAGTCACAAGTCCCAAAGTCCCAAAGCTGAAAGAGCTAGCTCCTTTTGGAATAGTGCAAGGTTCCTAGGCCCTGGTCACATGGGTTCTTTGAGAAATATTATGGGCTAGGAACAAATCATTTTTCCGCTAATGGGTTAAGAACACGGGCATGAGCCCTCAGTCAGATGGGTGGTCAGTATGAAGGGAAACACCCTTCTCCCACATATATGAACTTGACATTCCCACTAAGGAAAATACAAAGGATCGATGAGACTTAGGCGTTTCATATACTCCTACCCTGACTCTCTTACGGACTCACATCCCGTGACCCTCTAACAACTAAAATTAGATAAAGAAAAGATCATATAGATATAACAGTTTACAGAAAACCAAAGATCATTTCTAACAACTATTCAAATACTGAAAGACTTAATCATAAACATAGACATTTCATCCAGTATATTACACAGAGCATGAAAATACTTATCAGAACAAGAAAATGTGAAGCAAATGCTGAAAGGGGTGCATTTTCCTCCCGACTATAAGCATAGTCACTCCTGACAGATTTACCACTGTCCACCCCCTGAGCTAGACCATGATGCTTTGAGAGAGATTCTTTCTCTTTGCTCCACAACAGTCTGGGATGAAGGTTACTCTCCTCCTCCCACATGAACTTGGTAACTGGTTTTCTCTTCTCCAAGCAAGGATGTCTGCATGAGTACTTCCTCAGTCACTCGTCAACCTCATTAATAATATTGTATCCAAACCCTATCCATAGCTTCTTTAATCCAAAACGAGCTTACTTCTCATCTTTTCCTTTCAACTTCCGAGTTGAAGTATCCTTTCCTTCTCTTCTCGGGAGAGTGCTTTTTTCTACTCTGCTATTTGGAAGATCTGTTTCTGTCCCCGAATTACCTCATTTATTTCCTTCCTTGGAAAGGTTGTGTGGGTTTGAATCCCAATTCGTGGTCAGGCCTAGAAGTCTTACAGATGGGTACCCTGCCCCATATCCTCATCAACTCTTGAGGATGGCCTTCCAACTACAAGCTTGACTGGTTATTCATTTCTTGGTCAGAGGACTGTTGAGAAATTACACCCAGTAGGTATTGGTCTGGTGAGGGCCATCTCAACCATTCTTGGTTTCCCCTCACCATCTCTCTCATAGCATCCATGGTCTATCTTGGCAAAATTCCCCCCTTTTAGCAGTTGTGCAACACATATAAAATTTCTATTAATAACAAAAAAATCATACATTGACCCGTTTATATAAAGGTTCATCATATCAAACATTCACACAAATTTAGTCTTCCATCGTCTCTTGGCTAGTTATAATTATATTTACAAGTTGGGGGGAACATGGGTATTACACACACTCTATGAAACACTCACACCTAATATCATGTGAGGATCACTGAAGAATGAAAATGGTTCACTAAAATGTCCCCTTACTGCAAGGAGTACATGATCAAAATGATCGGTTAAAGGAGGGTTGAATTTTGGTGGATGATTTTCATCAACCACTTCAATATCTACACTCTAACTCTCCTTAGAACCTGACAAATTCCTCTCTAACTCTATAGGATCTATGTCGTTCATAGTGGAAAAAATGTTCACCTAAAAAGTGGTGGTTCTTCCTCCTCAGGAGAAATTCCACGTTGTGTACAAGACCAGTGAAGCATTTGGTTATCCATAGTGAAAAAATGTGTTATAAAAATGAACAAAAATCAACCTATGGCTGAATAAACACATAACCAACTAGATAAACCATATAAAATATAAGATATCAACATGAAAACCAATGGATAAAGGGGCCTTCCAAAAAACAACACTTGGGGGATGTCAAGTCCCTAAATCCTGGCTAGAAAAGGTGTGAGAGACATTTACGGTAACCCACACGTAACAACCCTTACTAGTGCAAGTACCCTCATGAATATGGGCATCCTCTAGTGGAACTAAAATAGAGTTTTGATGTTTGCCTCAAGTACCATAGGTACTTCCCAGTTGCATTCACCTTGTGTAGATTCCCTAGGAATGGCCACTAAGGATACCACTTCGAAATAGATTACTTGAAAAAATGGTTATGGGTTATGACTACATGTAAGGGTAGGGAAAGTAAGCCTGAAATTTGAAGATGTGATACCACCAAGAGTTCCTTGCACTTGTTAAACCCCCATACACATAGTAGTCCACATACATCAAAACAAGTAGAGAGGGAATATCACCCCACTTGCTTTAGTGCAATCTCATGCTTAACTCCTGTGAGAGAATCTTTCTTGGAAAGCCCTCTTTGACACTAATGGATTTATCTCTCACTAGTGAATCCTAGTTTTAGTTTTGATGGCCTTGGAGAATTTACTTTCCAACCATGCACCAAGGCCCTAAGTCCTAGTCTAATGTTGGTTCGTTTGTTAAAAATAAAAGAGTAATGGATTTTAAATTAATGTCTTTTCTTTTTTAAGTTGTTGATTACTCAAAGGGTAATAGAATGAAACTTTAGTGGTGTTTTAATGACACGTTCCAATCCAAAAGATACCAAAAGCATGTACGCAAGGGAATGCACTTTGTTTTTCAATGAACACTATCTAAAGTAAATAATATATATTTTTTACTTTCATTTTTATATAATAAAAAATAGAAACCGCAAACATGCTCATTAACCTTTCAAAAATAGCCAAAGTAGTTTTCTTATGATCCTTAACAACATGTTTAACTCACCAATGCAATCTTACAAAAAGACACTCAAATGATCTATCCTATCATGCTTATGAAATGAAAAATTATTCTTCTAGTCTAATAAATAAAATGAGATGCAAATCACACCAGCAAAACAAAAAGTTCAAGGATGTATGATATTGGTAGTGATGCTAACAAGCACACCCCATTGTCTATACATGAATCAAAAACCCAAAACTTCAACAAAAATTCTAGTAATGAGAAGCAAAATCTCCAAGCACAAACACAAATTAAATCCAAAAGGATCTATGTCACATTACTAGACCTAAAATGACCTACTACGAGTGTTTCTCAGGTCACTATTCACCAAGTAGCAAACTCAAGCAAGAAAAAAGATGTAAAATGCACTCAACACCTCAAATCCACTTGAAAACTCAAACAACAAATGAGAGGCCTATCAAGGGGTCAAATATATTTCCTGGTGGTTGTCCTTGCTTAGTCTTGGCTAGTGTAGCTTTAGAAATCTTGTTCCATCTCCTACTACTTGATTCCTGCACACAAGATAACAACAAATGCCAATCTCAAACCTTCAAGCACTAGGAATTTTGAATCTATGCTAGATCTAATCTGATATACTCAAGGAATATTGGATCTACCATTTATCAACATTCATAATTGAATAAAGCACCAATGGAAGAGGAAAACCATAAAGATCTATATTAATGCGGAGAAAATAGTACATAAATCAAGTTTTACCTTGTGTCTTGATTGAAGCATCTCCTAGATCCTTGCTCCAACACCTCCTTAGCCCTCACAAAAGCAAGACCAACCTGATAGGAAGACTAAACTATAGAAGAGCTTGTCTAAAACTATGCAACATACGTTTTCTTTTCAATTTGTAATGCCCCATATTATTTAATAAATAACAGTAATAATAATAATAATAAATAAATAAAAAAGACATAAAAATAATAATTGTAAAGTAAAAGATTAAATATAAATAAATAAAAGGAATTAAGGTAAAAATAAAGAAAACTAAATTAAGAAAAGTTAAGATAAGAAAAAGGAAATTACATGGTGACAAGCGTAATCTATGCATGAGCTTCTTTGTATGAATGGACAAGGAATTATATTTAAATGGAGGAGGAGAAGGATGTATGATCAATAGTTGGGCTTGGAAGAATTCTCAAAAAGTAAGGAATTGAAATTGACATAGGTAGTTGATTGGGGGCTTGAGGGCTCTCAACCACGACAACTAATGGGTTGGTTTGGAGGGGAGTCATCAACCACACTGTGTTGCGGTCATCGTGATCAAAGTTCAGATTACTTTGGATCTACACTCACTTGGTTTGTAAGTAATTGCATTAAACACTCTCAGGTAAGTTCCTCACCATTATGTCATGTGAATTATGCAATTAATTTTACTAGTTTATAGCTATAAATTTATGTTTTTTATATTCAACTTATTGATTCCATGTATTAGACTTAGAATGGCTAAATGAACCATCAAATATGGTATATATCAAGATCAAGCTGCAACTGCAACTTAAGGATGCAACTCTTAAAGCCTAACCACATGTATTAAATATCTTGTAAGTATATATGAAAACATGATTGTTACTAATCTCATTAGTTCTGAAGATGACATAGTAAATATTACCCTATTAAATATATAGGGTAAAATATTGAATAAAAACATTTATGAATGGTTTCACAACCACATATATTAAATATCTTGTAAATATACATGAAAACATGATTGTTACTAATCTCATTAGTTCTCAAGATGACATAGTAAATATTACCCTAATATATATATATATATATATATATTAAAATATTGAATAAAAATATTAATAATATTAGACATTCTCAAGAAAAGAAATCTAAATTTAAGTGCCATGTCCCTAATACCAAAACAATTCAGATGGAAATCAACAAATAGAATTTGTGAATTAGGCTAATGGATATATTTTATTTTTACTAATAAGAACAAACTCAATTTAAGTTCCATGTCCCTAATACCAAAACAATTCAGATGGAAATCAACAAATAGAATTTGTGAATTAGGCTAATGGATAAATTTTATTTTTACTAATAAGAACAAACTCATGGTTTGTTTTTAGTTTTTCTAAAAATATTATTAAAATAAAATTAAGTGTCTAGGTAATTAAGTCAATGAGACCAACAATGATTTGATATCAAATCATAGTTGGAAAAGATATGGACCTAGAATTAGCTGTACGTGCAACAAGCACTTGTAGTCGATAGTTTGGAGTAAGGATTCAAATCGTAGGTTTTCAGTTTGGAGAAGCTTGCAGGGTTACACAATTCTCGAAACTCTTCCTTAGTGTGTTCCTTGCCTAACAAGATATTGTCATTACAATCTTGTTCCACCAAATTCAATATATTGTCATTAGAATCTTGTTCCAACAAATTCTCTGTATGTTAAGTACATTTTTAATTATATCTTTGGTGTTTGCACTAAACAAAATATAGTCTTTTCAATTCATTATGAAGTTTAAAAATTAATTGTATGAGATTAGCAAGGTACTTTACAATTTAGTGTGGGTGAGATGTTGTATGTTAAATAAAGCTATTAAAAAAAAATAAAGTTACAACTTAATAAATTTGATCCCTCTTGATGCTTGATATATCTAAATTTAAGATGAATCTATCCTTATTGATATTAAGTACCTTTTATGTATGGTGAATATTGTACAAGATTAGAGTTTCTTTTCAAACCTTCCCTCAAATATGGTCAGTGCATCTAGTTAAAACATTCATTGTTCCAAAAAATATATTCTACACCTAAATATTAAGTCGATATATGATTCTTGTCACTCTTAAATAATAATAATAATAAAAATAAATAAAAATTATATATATTCACTCTAACTTTTTTCAATGAT
>SNQJ01S0033005.1:164819-179887 GCA_010110895.2 Picea sitchensis
ATATATATATATATATATAACCTAATTAACCCAAGATAAAAAGAGATTAAAAAAATTAAAAAGGGTCAGCATTTCGTATAAGATGGGTCTATGGCGGTACTCAACTTTTCAATTTTTATTGTTCTCATAATTTCATAAAGGCAACGGATATTCCATGTATGAACCTTTTTCGACCATTAAAGATTTTTCATGTATGTTCTTTGCAGTGCCCGACGCCTGAAACCCTAGCACGAAGATGGCAATTCTCTACATTTTGTTGCTCCCGCTATGCAATATCTTGTCGTTTGAACCAATTCAAAATTCAGAAGCTTCGGATTGCTCTGCAAAAGGTCGGTTCAGCACTCTGAACCCCTATACTGCCTCACTTCAAATGGAATTCCTGATGTCCTACGAATCAATTTTCCTAAACGACATTTATGTTCTGAGATGTTAATGGAATTTTATGTTAGTTTGGGGTTACTTTGTACATATCTTTATCTCTGAATAGATGACTGTGAGGAGCTATTTTAACAGGAGGAAATCCATGGATTTCTTTTATCAGGTTTAATTTAATTTATGGCCACTTTGTACAGGTAAATGAAATCTCCCGAGCTAGATAAATTTACTTTATTTTCGATTATTTAATTTAATTTCATGTGAAAGTATCCCTCTGTTAAACCAGTTAGATCTTACACCAGCTAGTTGACGGCAAATTGCAAAGCAACAAGTAAATAAGACAATTTTTATCTTAATTTAACGAGTTCGAGGAACGAGCCCTTTTTTGAGCCAATTAGGTTTTTGCTGCCAATCTAGGGTTTTTTTATTAGGGTTACAACTAAAGGGTTTGGTTTCATTGAGTTTTCCCCCAAAAACTGCTGGTTAACATTCTTAAATTGGGAGACATATTTGCTTCATTGTAATATGTTGGAAGGTGGCCCTTGCAAGTGTTTTTTTCTTTTTCTGGTAGTACTTATAAAATAGATTGACTTTCATGATGAAATAGGTTCTTATTGACATGGAAACCCCTGCAGCTAGCTTATGTGAACCAAAGAGCATTTTTAAATTGCAAGATTGCTCAGTGAATTCGCTAAAAACTTGGACAACATCATGATCAGAATTGCTTTACTTCAAACTTGATTGCCACTTACTGAATTGGAAACCTCTTCAGCTAAAATTCGTTTTGACCTGTAGGCTTGCAATGCTCATTGAAATTGCAGAAATGGTGGATCACACCCAGGTCTGTGTAAAATTCTTTTAGAAAGAAAATATAGGTTAATATATGATATATTTTAATTTTGAATGTATTGGAAATTGAATTGTGCATGCTGTATTAAATTGAATTGGATATAATTTGGAATGTATTGGAAATAAATTAGATGGTCATGTCTGGCAAAAGGAACAATTGTTAGTAGTTATATTCAATTTTAACATGATTACAATTCTAGTAGTTGCATATGTATTATAATATTTAAGTCGAATGAGTGACAGTGAAATAGTCCACAAACTACGAATTGAAGGATCAACAACATTTAAAGGTTGAAAACTTTGAAATATTCTTTTTAATATCGTGTGTTGAAAACTTTGAAATATTCTTTTTAATATCGTGTGTTGAAAACTTTGAAATATTCTTTTTAATATCGTGTGTTAGAATAGCAGAGAGAAACCACTATTTTTTATCATGAAAATATGAGGCAAGTGTATAGTGTTATCACTCAAGATGTTCCATGTCAAGGCACCCCATGGGCTAAGACTCAATGAATTTTAAGGCCAGATTTATAGTAAGGTAATTTGTGCAATATTTGGAAAGTTTTTCCCTCTTTCTCTTTCTTTTTTAAAATTATAGGACGTCAAACAGTCTCATCTCAGATGATAAATGCTCTCAACTATCAGAGGCATATGTCCACGAGTGTTTCAGACAATCAAGATTGAAAGGAGGATAAAATGGTGGTATAGAGGAAAAACGAAATAAACTTACATGGCACTGCTAAGAATGGATCTTGTAGTCCATGTGAAATGAATAATGTGTTGAGAAAATAAAAATTCAACAACTCTAACACGTGTAAACAGATCAATAAATGCATGCTTCAAACAATTGACATATTCATACATTCAAATTCAACGAGGTACCCTCTACATATCATTCAAATGCACAAGGAAAATGGCGAGAAGTGGTCATACATTTAGAGGAAATCACTTTTGTGTTATTACCAGACATCATACAATAACACTGAACATGAGGAATGGTCTATTGTCTAAGCTTTTATAAATCATATCTAGTACAAGTAAAACGAAAATGGGAGGAGATGCTTTACAAGAAAACATATACAATAGAAGAGGGAAATACAGATTGAAACTTAAATGTAGGGGATGAATCTTTGGTTTCCTGTTGCATTTATCAACTGACTGTGCTCAAGGATTATGTGGTCGAACAACTCTGGTTACAAGAAACTCTTAAACTCCCCAAAGCGTCGACCTTGATAATGAGGGTCTTCCTCACCTTTTATTTCTCTCACTCATGCCCTGAAACTGCTTCTTGAAATCCTTTACTACTTCTTGAAATGGTTTACCACTTTTTGATTCTTGAACGATTTCCCCCTAGCAAAAACATAAAAAATTACTTTCACCTGTTAGAATCTGTTATGCTAAGATCGTGGAGAAACTAGAGATTTTCCAGCCAAAATATCGTTTACATTTTCCCCCTTATAATGCATGCAATCATTTTTTCTAGTGGCTGGATGCCCGAAATCAAATTTGCAGAAATCGTGAAACTTAGCCACCATCGGATCAGTCTTGGTGAGTAATCGATCAGAGCTATCGAGGTCTGGGATTTAAATAGGAAGTTCGACGACAAGAACCCCACCGACTATATCGGATAAGATTTGGACTGTTGATCGGTCTCACTTGAAAAGGTTCAAGAGAATATCTAGATCATTGATCTGGGGACTGAGAATCGTTGATCTCGAGTGGTCGAAACCAAAATTTGGCTAAGGAAAATATTATCTTGTTAACGTCAGCATGGATACATGGCACCTTGCTATCAGTCCTCATTGGTGTTGACGTGGCAAGGAGGACAAGACATGTGTCACCCATTCTCATGTGCTTTGATGACTTTGGGGGATCCATGGATGTCCATGCTGTATTAAATTCTTTTAGAAAAAAAATATAGGTTAATATATGATATATTTTAATTTTGAATGTATTGGAAATAAATTAGATGGTCATGTCTAGCAAAAGGAACAATTGTTAGTAGTTATATTCAAATTTAACATGATTACAATTCTAGTAGTTTCATATGTATAATAATATTTTAAGTTGAATGAGTGATAGTGAAATAGTCCACAAACTACAAATTGAAGGATCAACAACATTTAAAGGTTGAAAACTTTGAAATATTCTTTTTAATATCGTGTTAGAATAACAGAGAGAAACCACTAATTTTTATCATGAAAATATGAGACAAATGTATAGTGTTATCTCTCAACATGTTCTAGACTATTGTTGGAACAATGTCGAGGCACCTGAGGGGCCAAGACTGAGGATGAATCTTAAGGCCAGATTTATAGTAAGGTAATTTGTGCAATATTTGGGAAGGTTTTCCCTCTCTCTCTCTCTCTCTCTCTCTCTCTTTCTTTTTTGAAATTATAGGACCTCAAACAGTCTCAGCTCAGATGATAAATGCTCTCAACTATCAGAGGCATATGTCCACGAGTGTTTCAGACAATCAATCTTGAAAGAAGGAAGAAATGGTGGTATAAAGGAAAAACAAATTAAACTTACATGGCACTACTAAGAATGAATCCTGTAGTCTATGTGAAATGAACAATGTGCCGAGCAATTAAAAATTCAACAGCTCTAACACGTGTAAACAGATCAATAAATGCATGCTTCAAACAATTAACATCATCATACATTCAAATTCAACGAGGTACCCTCTACATATCATTCAAATGCATAAGGAAAATGGCGAGAAATGGTCATATATTTAGAGGAAATCACTTCCGTGTCATTACCAGACATCATACAATAACACTGAACATGAGGAATGATCTACTGTCTGAGATTTTATAAATCATATCTGGTATAAGTAAAGAAAAAATGGGAGGAGATTCTTTACAAGAAAACATATACAATAGAAGGGGGAAATAAAGATTCAAACTTAAACGCAGGGGATAAATCTCTGGTTTCCTGTTGCATTTACCAACTGACTGTGCTCAAGGTTTCTGTGGTCGAACAACTTTGGTTATAAGAAACTCTTAAACTCCCCAAAGTGTCGACCTTGACAACGAGGGCCTTCATCATCTTTTATTTCTCTAACTCATGCCCTGAAGCTACTTATTGAAATCCTTTACAACTTCTTGAAATGGTTTACCGCTTCTTGATTCTTGAACGATTTCTCCCTGGTGAAAACAAAAAAATTACTTTCACTTGTTGGAATTTGTTATGCTAAGATCGTGGAGCATCTAGAGATTTTCTAGTCAAAATATCATTTCCGTTTTCCCCGTTAGAATGCATGCAATCATTTTTTCTAGTGGTTGGATGCTCGAAATCAAATTTGCAGAAATCACAAAACTTAGCCACCGTCGGATCAGTCTCGATGAGTAATCGATCGGAGCTATCAAGATCTGGGCTTTAAACAGGAAATCCGACGACAAGAACCCCACCGACTATATCGGATAAGATTTGCATTGTTGATCAGTCTCACTTGAAAAGGTTCAAGAGAATATCTAGATCGTTGATCTCGAGTGACTGAAACCAAAATTTGGCTAAGGAAAATATTATCTTGTTAACACTAGCATGGACACATGGCACCTTGCTATCAGTCCTCATTGGTGTTGATGTGGCAAGGAGGATAGGACATGTGTCACCCATTCTCATGTGCTTTGACAACTTTGGGGGATCCATGGGTGTCCACATGGTAGCTACTAATTGGTTCTGACAATGATCTGCTTTCCTACCACACTGTCATCCCTCTACATTTTGCTGATGACGATGTCGCCATTGCGAATGTTACTTTGGGGTATCATGGGATTTATTCTGAGTGTCGTCGATGACGACAACCACCACGATCTACACCATTATTATTTTGTTGAAACTAGGAGAGTCGTTGATTTGGGCTCGACCAAAATCCAGAAACAACTAAGGCATGAACACTATTACGTTGACGTCATCGCAGACACGTGGCAACTTTTAATTGGACCATGATGCTACTAACATGGTAGGTAGACATGACATGTGTCACACATTTTAGGTGTACTGACTTGTGTACATGGTGGGTTTCACATGTCCACATGTCAGCCTCTGATTGGCTTTGACAACACTCTGTTGGTGGCCAAACTATCATCTCTTCTGCATTTTGCCGATGACAATACTGTCGTCGACACTTTGAAAATTTGCGTTGGGGATTTCTCTTTGCATTTCACTAACAACGATCTCCATCTTGATCTTCGTCATTGATCTGTCACCAATACGAGGAGAGTCGTTGATCTGGCTCGACCAAAAGCCAAGATTGGCTAAGACAAGTATTATCATGTTGACGTCACCTAGATACATGGCGTCCTTATACTGGTCCACGTTGGCACTGATGTGGTAGAGGGGCATGACATGTGTCACCCAATTTCGAGGTGTTGACCTATGTATGTGGCAGATTTCACCTGTCCATGTGGAAGCTGCTGGTTGGCCCTGACAGTGCTTCACTGGCGAGCTGACATGACATTTGGTCAAGAGGACTTTATACTTGGGAGAAGATATGGAACATTGATCGGAGGTGCGCCCATAGGATCTATCCAGAGCTAGGACCCATGAGGAAATCTGACGAAGTAACTTCGACTACTATCGATATAGAGATACAGATAAGATCATATATGGACCACCGATCGAAGGTGTCTCATTAGAGAGGTTGGGGCTTGAGTTTCAGACAAGACTCCGAAGAAGGGACTCTGAAGGGACTCAACAAGAAAAATATGGATTATCCTGTTAGCACCAGAAGTCACCTCTAGATTGCGGTAGAGGTAAGCCCAGTACCCATCAGTTTATATGTCATGGTTAATGGATTTAAAGAGGTCAAATGAGGCAGACTCGATAGAATATCATTTTAACTCAGAGGGTTGGGTCAGTATGCATAAGCAAATGAGGTCTTGATTAAATTCAACCAGTAAGTTGTAGTAAGGGTGAGTAGGAGGAAGAAATTGAGAAGAAGATGTAAAGTTCTGCTCTGGACATCAGGTCTTCTAGCAGCCCAAGGAGGAAAAACTCTGAAAAMAAGATCCACTTGAATTCAAAGTTTCAGGAAACTCAAAATGCTATAACTGCRCTGCAATCAAACATTCATTACAACACAGACACCACAATCCATGCGAATCCTTCAATCATGAACATTCAGTATAGGACGCAAGTAAGATGGAAATAGAAGCTAGCTTTCATTAAAGAAGAAATMTCATATCAAGTTACATAACCAAAGGACCAGATCTTCATTAAAACATTACAATACAGGAGCTTAGCTCAACCATCGACCTTAACAAAATATCAAAACTGAGTATTTATACTCAGAACAACCTGCCACCACCAGGAGTGTGACCTGGCTATAACAATCAAAGCTTTGCGTTTGCGTCTCTTCTGCCAGCCTACACCTGCATTCTTCTGTCAGACGTGACCTCAAACCAGTATGGGCCTTGCAGGAGAATTTGTTGACAGGGAAACTTTGGGCTGACAGTTTGCCTCCATGAACATCTTTTCCATGCTTTCCATTTATGGGGTGAAACGAGGTTTCAACCACATTCCCCATTTGCATTAACTACTTTCATCGGGATCAGGATGAAACTTGACACCCATGAATTCTCTAGGAGATGCTCACAACTCCTTCAAGTCAATTTCGGGGCCTTGAGACCACGTAGATCTTCCCCTGTGAAAATACAGGTGCCCTTGGCTTTTGGAGTGGCTCCTCTCCATCACTTCATGTGACCTCAGATCATGACCTGGGGATTCTTTTCGTGAAATTTTGGGACTTCACATTTTGGGAATCTTCGCTCCACTTGATTCCAAATATCCTGATACTTGAACTTGCGAAATGGCCCATTCAGATCGACGGTCAGACCTACTTCGAATTTGACGACCACGATCGTCTCCCCAAATAACCTTAGTCTCCAACCGCACAATAGGTGCATGCCCTTCTTTATATCCCCTCTTTCCATATGACTGTGGGTTGTGACCACGGGCCCAATTCCCAGGTGCTTCACAATTTTGTGTTTCGCGACTTCGTGTCGTGCTCCATGCTCAAACCTCCGAGTCACAAAATCACGATCTCTCAGATCAGGTTCCACGCGTCCCCGTTGGATCAGATGACCTAGATGAATATCAACATTTCGGGACCTCGGCACTTCGGGACTCAAGAAATCTGCACACTCCTTACTTCGGTTTTCCTGAAATGACTTTCTCCGTGGTTCGGATCTGGTGCCATGGATCCTACTGGATCTGACGACTCTTGTTGATTTCGGGTTTCGAGGATTCAAATATTTTACAAATAACTTGAACAATGTTTCGAACTCCCGACTCCCATTCTTATAATTTGTCGTTGATATCTAAACTTTCAAATGAAATTTCCTCTGCCAAACTGAACTTGCTCCCTCGCTTGGTTCAAGTCCATATCAGACCACTTTAAGTGTTGCACTTGTGCTTATGGATGGGGCCTCTGTAAACAAATACTTGGATGAATGGATGAGGGCTAGGGACAACAAAAGGATCGACGAAAAAAGTGGAGAGGGAAGTGATCAACCTTGGAATAAAACATAAAAGCTTAGGGCTGAGACTTATTAGGTAAGAAAATCAAGGAAAAACAGGTCGCCCGAATGGATGAAGGAAAACAAAAGAGAAACTTCAAGCAGAAAGGAAAAACTTAAGCTAGGGTTTGTACAAAGTAGAGAGACAGGGAAAAATTACAGACCACCAACAAGACCCTGACAAGTTTATGTGATAAAACATCCATCAAAGGTTCGAGAATCACTGAGGTTTGTTGATCTGGTTGCATTTGAATGAAAAATTTGGCTAAGGAAAAGATCATCATGTTGATGCTATCCTAGACATGTGACTAATTTTTATTGGCCTACGGTGGCATTGATGTGGAAGGGGAGAAAGACATGTGTCATTCGGATTTGATATTTTTACTTATGCATGTGATGGGTTCCACATGTCCACATGGTAGTCATTGGTTGTGTCTAACGGGGCTCTACTGGCATGCTGACACAACACTTGGTTGAGACAAATTGAGATCAAAGATCAAATTTGGACCATCCATCAGGGGTTGCGTCTACTTAAATATGGGTCATTGAACATAGATACATCATTGGAGCGCTTGAGGCTTGGATCCAAATGAGACTCTGACAAAGGGATTTCAATGATCATTGATTTTAAAAGGTCGGGCATGAGATGAGATCTGGGTCGTCGATCGGTCTCGCCTGAATACAACTTGATCAATGAGGATCCACAAGTCCTCTAGTGTTTGGTTCCCAAACCTCGGTCCCATGATAAGCACCCTACTGATAGACTTAACAACTTTTCAGGCGTCATAAGCCCTTTTGGACCTCTGATAGGCACCCGAGGCTTTAAAACTTTCCTTATGCACACAAGGGTATCTATCTTCTTGTTATTTCTTCATTCTTCCTTAGGATAATTTGAATCCCGTCTATTCAGAGTCTTTGGAAGGTTGTCTTTTGCCACTAATTTTTTCAATAATGGCCTGACCACTTCAACATAATTTTAAATCTTTGCCAAGAACGAAAAATAATACTAGCATTGGATTCAATGGGGACAACATACCCTTGTGTTCTGTTGAGAACTATAGACCAAGTGCCTTCTTTTGTTGAGTTATGGAGTCTGCACAAAAATATACATCTCCTTCAGATCGGAAAATTGATCTGATCTGTGACACAAAAATGCTCAACAACTTACAATGTTGGAAATCTACCTACGTGTTGAAGTAATGAATGGTGAATGAAATAAAATTAAAAATTCATGAACAAGAATGAAAATTAATTATTTATGTACAGGGTAAGAAAATTTTGTAGTGATCAATATTGCAAGAAGTTCTTGAGGAACCTCCCATTTACAGGAGCCTCAAACAAATCTCCATCTGGCTGAGCTAAATCATAAACGCTGTTGTCTTGGACTGCAACCACTTGGAAGGGTCCAAGCAAAAGATTATCAAACTTTCCATGTTTCCCTTCACCTTCCCTTTATGCATCCCATTTTAGGACCAAATCCCTTTCCATGAAAATTCTTTCTTTGGTCCTTTTATAAAAAAAATCTTTTATTCTTGCTTGATGAACTTGGCACTTTATCTGAACGCGTTCTCTTACCCGTTGGACTTCAATCAACTAGTTAATTCTTCTCTCCATGTCATCTGATTTTGTATCCTCACATTGCAGTGATTTCATTACAGAGAGGTTGAGTTGAATGGGGAAAATGACTTCCAACCCATACACCAATTGAAAGGGGAAGTTTCAATGGCCCTCTTAATGCTAGCTCTTTTTTCCCAAATAACATATTTCAGGTGGGAATCCCATGCCTTTTTGTTTTGAGATAATATTTTCTTGATAATATTGATAAGGTTCTTATTAGAGGATTTAGCCAAACCATTTCCCTATGGATAGTAAGCAGTAGAGTGTGCCAACTCTATGTTATAGTCCTGAAAAAACTTCACCAATTTGGCAGAGTTGAAATCCTTAGAATTATCAACAATCATCTTTCTTGGGCACCCAAATATGACCAAGATATTTTCTTCTAGGAACTTTATGATGACTGTATCGATGGATTCCCTAGTAGGTATGGCCTCTACCCATTTTGTGAAACAATCTATGGTTGTCAAAATCCATTTGTGTTGTCCACTTAAATTCGGATTAATCTCGTAAATGAAATCCAATACCCACACTGAAAAGATGTCTCAACTTTGATTGGTTTCAGTGGGAGGGGCAACAACTTCTACTTCCCTACAAACATTTGACATTCTACACATGCTTGAACCAAGCAATTTACATCAAAAAATAAAGACGGCTAGTAATACCTGGCTCTAAATATATTCTATACAGTGGCTCTCAAAGCATGATGACACCCCCCAACACCTTTATGAAACTCAATGACTATGCCCTCAATTTCTCCTTCAGTGAGGCAATTTAGTAGGATTCCCCTCGGGTCCTTCCAAAACAGATTTTCCCCCAAAATGAAATACTTTACAAGATTAAGCTTAATATACATAGCCATGGCTTTATCCCATGCTGGTGAGCAACTGGAATTTTGCAAGTAAAAGATGATGTCTTTATACCAATCAGATTGATAAAATTTGGCACTTACCTCTATGGATGGTTCTTGTGTTTCATCCTCTTCATACTCTGCTGCTACGATTTTGTTGACAATGCATTCAAGTCTAAAACTTTGCAGTTAGATTCAACCAACAATTTGGCTAGTCCTTGTCCCTTTACTAGCCTTTTGGGCTTGATCTCCATGTCATACTATTGAATCTTAACAATCCATTTATCTCTTATTCCCTCACTGTCAGGTTGTGTGAGAATTTCCTTTATAGTACTGGTAGGTACATAAGCCAATATCTTAGAGTGTTGAATACAATTTTTGAAAGAGTTTAATTCTTTGAATAATTCCTAAGCCTGCTTTTCCATGCTACTATACTTCAATTCAACATCTCTCAGGGCCTTGCTGAAAAAGGCTATGGGATGCTCTTGGTATTTTTCATTTTTCTGGATCAAGACAACAATTATTGTATGTGTTGATGCAAAAGAGAAAATGAGGAAGTCCTTGTCATAATTCAAGTTGATCATAACTGGAGACTCTCCCAAGGCTTCCTTGATCTGTTGAAAGGATTCCTTGGATTCAATTGTCCACTTGACTTCATGGTCCTTTTTCAACATGTTGGTAATATGCTTCACCATTTTAGCGAAATTGGGGACAAACCTTCTCAGAAATCCTATTTTACTTAGGAAAGATTGTACTTATTTATTGTTCCTAGGATGAGCAATTTGTTTGATTGCCTGCACCCTTTCCGGATCTATCTTCATCCCCTCTTTGGATACTATATGACCAAGAGGATTTCCTTCTTCCATAGAAAAAAAAAAGACTTTTTTGGGTTCAAGGACAACCCAAAATTCCTACACTTCACAAATGTTTTCCTTAAATGCTTGATGTGATATTCATCTATTTTGGAGAAAGCCGTCATGCCATCAAGTTATATGACAATGAATTTGTCTCTCTCACCCACAAAATCAATGTCCATAGCTCTCTAAAAAGTTTCTCTTGCATTTATTACACCAAAAGACATTTTTTCATACATGAAAGTCCCCCATGGTGTTGTGAAGGTTATTTTCTATCTATAGATGCATGGACACTTGGTTGTATCCTGAAAAACCATCCATCATGGATATCTTGTTTGCCCCTATTACTTTTTACAGTACATGGTCCATCTTGGGTAGGGGGTAGTTATATTTTAATGAACATTTATTCGGATTTCTAAAGCTACACATAACCTTGTTTCTCGACTCTTCTTTCTCACTGGAACTAAATTAGCTACCCATTTAGAGTACCTTAGCTACCCATTCAGAACTAAATACTCTACCCTATGATCAACATGAATATTTTTGGACAACTTAATATATTTAAGATATTTTTCAGTCCCAATATTATATTCCTCAATGCTATCATTTTTGGGGAGGACAAATGGTTTGACAGGTACATCGTTTCTATCAAACAACCCTTCTAAATTCACCAATCCTTTGGGAATGAAGTTATTCTTAAGTTGCAAGGATTTATGCTCAACCATGTAATTTTTGAATTTAGGGATCTCTTCAACTTCCTCCCCAATCTCATGTTTGGTGTCTTCTTCATCATATGAATCAATATGAGTATTTGCAAACTAATCTACAACTTCCATGAACTTTTTGATCTGTTGATCATCTTCAAAAACTTTCTAGTATTTGGTATTATCAAGATTGGAAGGTCTGTGTCTCATATCGATCTCATATTTCATTTGAGGGGTGGCTGGTGCTTTAAAGGTATTGACAACTATTGCTAAGGAATTTGTTATCTGATTAAACTCTCTCAAAACAACGAAAATATTGAAAGCTTCATAAAAATTATCAATCATATCCCATACCTAATTTCTCTATGCTCTCATTCTTGGATTCCTTGTCTAATAAAAAACTTTTACTTGTTGCACAACTAGCTCTGAATCCCCAAATACCGCGAGCTTGGTAATATACATTTTTCTTGCTCCCTCCAGGCCTAAGATCAAGGATTCATATTCAACCAAATTATTTGTGGCCTCGAACTCAATCTTGTAGGACAAATGAATTTCTCTTTTGGTGGGGGAGATGCGCACTACACCAACCCCAACCCCTTATTTTGAGTGTGCACCATAAAAAACCATTTTCCATATGCCATCCACTTCCTTCACATGGATTACAAGAGGATCTGCAAGCATTGGGGTTTCATTGTACTCTTCATTTACATATAGGATAAAACAATCCAGATCTTCATCAACAACATATATGGGATGATTCACATGATTGTTCTGATCACTGACTACATAAGAAAATTGACTCTCGGTACAACCTTCTGAGCTCTCCTTCAAAAACTGGTAAAGTGGCATAAGTCATATCCATTTGCATAGTGCCCCCAAATTTTCGTTCCCATGTTCTGGACAACAACATGCCATAATTGGTTGGTACATCAGCCACCACCACATCCATCATAATGCTCTTAATAGGGAGCTGGCCTAGGGTGATAACCATGTATTTAATCAGTTCATTACAATTCACTTTCCTAGAGTCAAATGAATAAAGGTCATGATATGGCTTGGTTATTTCTAACCCCAACTTTTCCATGACTACTTTGGGCATAAGATTGTGCGATGCTCTAGAATCGAGCATACAATTGTGTAACATTTTATCATGATTATTCAAGGTCACTTAGAAGGCTACCACAGATTCCTCTTTGTCATCAATATGAGGACCAAAAACTATGGTAGGGGACTCATCTTGTACATTCAAAGTATCAAGAAGATTTGTTGATCCTTTCACCTGCATCATTTTCTCAATTTGTTTATGGTATGAGGGGTTTCCATCCAGCTCCACCAAAGGTAGAGGAATCTTGATCTTGGACAATTCAATATTGAAAGTTGAAACTAATTCCTCAAGTTCTTTAGGTTATTTTCCCCTTTTAACAGGCTCTAAAACTTCATCTACCTTAGGGATGTCTAAAACCTCTTTAGCTTTATCTTTGGACAACTTTCGACCAACTTTCTTAGCCTAAGGTTGACTATCCACAACAACCACTTTTTGTCGAGGCTTGAGATCATACTTCTTATGCATCTCAGCCTATAGTGCATAAAAAAAAATTCTATACTAAAGGATAAAGCTCCTTTGTTGTGTTGAGGATCAAACACCAATTTCCTAGGATTTAGTGACCCTTCATAGTCATCTTGAGTTATATGTATGGCATCATTATCATCTTGAAGTAGGTGGATTTCTTATATGTATTCATCATAGCTCCCGTCCACTACTTCTTCAATAAAGTTGTTATCATTATTGGCTTTTAGAGGGGGATGAATAGGTTGTTCTTCATTTATTCTCTCCCTTCTCATGAGTTGTGGATTAGAAGGTCTTATGAATTAATTAGGGTTAGGATTCCTTATACCTCCCTCTTGGGGGGGATTTTTTTTTTTATTTCTATGCTTTATCTCAAATATGGACATTTTGTTTTTCAGATTCCTTATCAGTCTAGACATCTCATCCATCTTTTCTTCTTGGGGGTCTCCCTTGGATCATAAGTACCACAATCTTCCTTGACCTTTTTCTTTTCTGTTTGATCATGTTTTTTCTTCATCTCGTCTGATGTAATCATGTTTCTTTCTATGTCTATTGCACCCTCTTGCATTATTAGAAGGTTCGGGGATGTTCTTTCTCTCAAAGTCATGGAAACATCAACATCAAATGCCCCAACGTATGTCACTTTCACTATTAGTTATGATGGCTTTATGTTTGCAGGGATCTTGTTATAGAGATTATTAAACCTCATGTTAAAACCATCAACAATGTCATTGGCTCTTTTCTTGAGTGATCCAAATTCATTTAGGTAGTATAGGCTATCCCTTTTCTCACCCCACTACCTCATAAAGGCATCTTCTAGAGCTATCCAACTATCAATTGAAGCAACAGGTAACTCTCTGAACCATTTTTTAACATCTCCCTCCAAAGTTTGAACAAACATCCTCATGAAGACGTCATCATGCTCTACAAACTGGTCATCTGCAAAGTCTTGGAAAGCACTCATATGCCCTTTAGCTAAGCGAGTTTTATCCCCATCAAATTTGTGCAGATATTTCATGTAATTCTGAGGGAGGTCATGGGTAATTTGGGGCAGAGTCAATGGGGAAAATATGGAAGTGACCCAAGGATTTATAGGTGGTGGGGGAGGAGGTTGATTTTCCTCAGATCTTCCTCCAGTAAAATGATGTTATGGGATTCAAAGGACAGAGGAGGGACATGAATTTTCAAGAAGGGTCGATGGGAAGAACTGACTTCTGGGATAAATTCTAAAGGATAATTTTGAGGATCTATCAAAGGTTTTGGTGTATATTTTAAAGAAGAAAGTGAATCTTCAGATATATCAGACAGATTTACGGATTCAACACTTTTATGAACAACAAAAGGAAATATTTCTAGATAAGGTTACCTGAAAAAGAAGAGATCTTACATTCTCTAACATTTCTCTAAGTGACAAGCTTTTCTAGATATGAATATTTCGACACTTGATTAGAATCAAGGTGGCTTCTAGTATGTCTTTTGACAGATGCCAGTTTGTCCTTTTGTGGATTCACCATGTGAAATATTAACAACCAAGTGCTTGAGCTGTTGAAATAATGTAACTGCGAAGAGCATTCTTATTATTATTTTATTATTGGATTAAATCCCCATTGCGGATTAATCATGTCATTATTATTATTGTTGTTATTGGATTAATCCTCATTGTGGATTAATCATGTCGGTAATTGTATAAGGACCAAATCCCCTTTTGCGGATTGGTCATTGGACAAT